>PVJA010008078.1:0-65848 GCA_004027025.1 Myocastor coypus
TTTTTTTTTTTTTTTTTTTTTTTTTTTTTGTACTTTTTTTTTTTTTTAATTTCATTACTTTTAATAAGAAATTATAATGTGACAGTTTCAAGACACATTAGTAGTACATTCCCAATAATTGGTACAGTGCATATTGTCCTCGTTGTAGTTATACAGAGCACAGGGTGTAGACATGATAAACTTTCTAATGGTTATTAGTACAATAGGTTTCTCTTTGATCTAAGAGAAGGTAGCTGTATATATAGTTAAATGATCCATAATTGCAATAGGTTACTGGTGAAACCAGCAGTGTTGGAAGCTGTTGATTTGAGCAAAAGCTGACATTTCTATCATTGATTTTCTTAAAGTTAGACTATTTCACAAATAGTATCTGGTTTTTTTTTTTTAATTTTAAGGCCAAATTTAAGTACTTCATTCTTTACATAAGTTTTTGTCTGCATTTAGATGATACAGTGAACTGGTATTCCAGTAGTGAAGAGGAAGAAGGAAGCAGTGTCAAGTCAATACTGAAAACATTACAGAAGCAAACAGAAACTTTAAGGAATCAGCAGCAGCCTTCCACAGAGCTCAGCATTCCTACTGATCCAAGACTTGCTAAGGAGAAAATGAAAGGGAATCAAGTTGCTGATCCTAGACTTAGGACTATGTCAAGGCAAGAGAGTAGAAAGCCTTCTGAGTCTGGCCCTGTGGACCTCAGGCTTGTGTGGGATCCCAGGAGAGGAAGAGGGAATGGAAGCAGCCACGGAGGCTCGGCTGTTGCCGGAGCCAAGCTTGACCTGCACCATGCAAATGCGGGCCCTGGTATCAAACATAAAAGAGGAGAGGATGAGGATGAAGACACTGAAAGAGAACTGAGAGAAAAGGCTTTCTTAATACCTTTGGATTCTCCACCTGGTGTTGTGCTCCAGGATCCAAGGTCGCAGCTGAGACAGTTCAGTCACATTAAAATGGACATTATTCTCACCAAACCCAACTTTGCAAAACACATTGTGTGGGCTCCAGAAGACTTACTTCCAGTTCCCTTGCCTAAGCCTGATCCAGTATCTTCAATCAACTTACCTCTGCCTCCTCTCATAGCTGACCAGAGGCTTAATAGGTTATGGAACACAAAAAGTGATCTTCACCAAAACACAGCTTCCACTGATTCAAAATTAGCAGCTAAAACCAAAATTAATCCAACAAACAGAGAAGGCTACTTAGATCAATTTGGAGACGTACATAGTACAGGGAGTAAATTAGGAGATCCTAGGTTGCAAAAGAATTTTGATCCTAGGCTTCACAGACTGTCTAATGTAGAGTCTCATCAGGTAGTTACCAAGGACTCACACACATCAAAGAGCACCCCTCATTTAGCCAAGCCAAGCAGTACTGCTCTGCTGCCAGGGGTGATAACCAGCAGCGCTAGCTCGGGGGCTCTGCCTCCCTATGCCCCCAAATTCTCTTCAGCTGGCCTTCCACTGGGAACTCCAAGTACAGTTCTCAGTAGTATTAATTTGTATGACCCCAGGGAGCAGGGTTCATCATCTACATCAGAGTTAGCAGCAGTTTCTTCAGGGGAAAATACAGAGAGCCACAAGAAAAGTGGTAGCTTAAAAAACAGCGATAAAAATGAGCCCTGTCCTGGGGAAGCAGACCTACCACAGACAAGCACTCCAAGCCCAGATGTTGCTACTGCTGACGTGCCCGCTGACACCCAGGCAGAAATCCTCCGGAGTTCCGGAAAGGTTCAGGTCCCAGCAGTCCACAGTCTTCCTATTCAGGCCTTAACAGGCTTAATTAGACCCCAGTACAGTGACCCCCGGCAGGCCAAGCAGCCAGGCCAGGGCAGCCCCACTCCAGAGAACGAGCCCGGTAGAGAAACCGATGACAAATCTCTGAAAGAGGTTTTTAAAACTTTTGATCCAACTGCTTCACCGTTTTGTTAGCTGTTGTGTAATTAAGCGGTTCTTTTCACTCGTGACTGTTGCGGTCCTCTGCTGTTTTGTAACTGGTTTACCTCTATAGTTTATTTATTTTTAAATTATAAACACTTTTCAGCTGCTAGTATCAGAACCACATGAAGTTATATCCTGTAAAGCCTGTGGTATTTTATATAATATTTTTATAACTTAGAGACTGTAGTAATTGACATAGAAACATATATCATGGTAGCATCAGTAAAAGTACTCTTATTGTAAATAAATCATCATGAACTCAACACTCTGCCTGAATATGACCCAGTTGTTGTTCATAAATAATCTTTAGATGAAGTTACCACTTTTATATGGTTACGTTTCAAGCAATATGATAACCTTTGAGAAACAGTATTTTGACTAGGACCTCTACTTGTCAGAACAGAACTAATTAGTCTAATGCCTGTGGCAAACTAAAATACAAAATGAAATTCAGAAAACATGTTGAAATCACAATTAGCAGAGCAGTTCATGTTTAAGGGCATCACTTTTATTAGTATTGACAATATTATTTGTGTAAATGAAGCATTTGAATGTTATATCTTTTAAAAGTATTTTATTGTATACTGTATCATAGAAGTTGGAGGTATATAAATAGAATGTTTTGCTAAAATGAAAATTTCCCACTTTCTCTAACAATGTTTTAAATTTAATTTTTCATAATAGCTATGAGTTACTGCTGTATTTCATTGTGATGTTTATGTATTTCAGTGTTTTTGTCTTTAGCAGCATAATTTACTTTTTCAAATGACGTAGCTGCGATAATTGTGTTCATCACGACTTTGACAATTTTTTACAAACTTTTAGAAGACCAGTCAATCTGTACTGATTATTACATTGATAATGTTTTAAATGTCTAGGTTCTATATTTTTTCTTAACTAGCAAGAAAACACAGAGATTACAGGTATAGTCAATTGTATGGCTAACAATAAAGAATCTCTTTCAGATCTCACCTGACTGGTGTTCTATAATGGAGGGAATTACTGATATTTTAAATATTTAATGTCCTTCACTTTGGGAAACTTAAATTCATTCAACCTTGCATCTTATGAAACGTAAGTTGTATTCATCTACTGTTGTTGCAGTATAAAATGGTGGCAACTGTTTGTTTTATACATATATAATTTATATCTGAATGTATTACACTAATACACATATCTTGAACTGCAGATATATGCAGGTTATTTGATAATAGCAATTCCAATAACTTGGAAAGGAACATTTCATTATAAAGACAAAGTAAATGGTAAAATAAAAGAGTCTTTGGATGAAACCATCCGCCCTTCAGAAGTGACATACCCATAAAAATATTTTTGTTTCTATTCATTGCTTAAAATAACTAAGGCTAACATTTTTGAAGTTAAAATGTGTATATATTTAAAACCACCAAACTAAGTACTTTCTGATTTTTGCTCAAGTGAATTTTAATGTTAACTAAAAAGTCAACAAGTAGGTAAAACTGGCATATAAAAACGTATTCCAAAGTAGTAAAATTAATTTTTTTGGTATCAAGACTTGAACTCAGGACCTTGCGCTTGCCAAGCAGGTGTTGTGCCGCTGAGCTACATCCCCAGTCCTGTATAATTTACTTCTGCCAGGATAGAAATCAATGAAATTACTGAATTTTAGTAAATTGTAAATGCTAGAAAATATTCAGTTTATTCCTGTATTTTATTATTGTGTTTGGTAATACTGTTTACATTTCAAATATATAGGAAAGATAATTTGGCTTGTTAAAGACCAAAATGCAATCCAGACTGTTAGCAATTCATTTTTTACTACTAAAAGGAATGTAAAAACATGAATTAAAAAGTAAGGTTTAATACCCATGAAGGAAAATAAAATAGGGTTCATTTCTTCAGTATTCTTGGGCCTCTACTCTGTCAACTAATGTCATGATTTTTTTTTTTTTTTTTTTTTTTTTTTTTGTACTGGAAATTGAACTCATGACCTTGCACTTCTAGATATACACTGTGCAGGCTAAACTATATCCCTGGCCCACATAGTAGCTATCTTATAAGAACACATGTATTCAGCTTCAAATTTGATAATATATTTTATGCATTAAGTTTTTATTTGTTTAAAACAATGATTGGTTTTCATCATACAGTTTTTTATTACCACAACATGGGACCAGGGGTGTCAGCAGTACAGTGTCTGCCTGGCAAGTGCAAGGATCTGAGTTTGGTTCGCAGTACGAAGCAAAAGCATAGCATTATCTTAGGAAATAGTTGTCAGAGTCTGTCAACATAGATTAATATTCTTCTTTTTTCTATTTCCTGACAAAAATTAACAAATAGCTATATCTCCCAGTGGACAAGCTTTTTTAAAAAGTTAGGTTGATGTTTTTAGAATCATGAAACTGGATTTGGATCACTATACAGAAAGTATCTTTATTCCCAAAAGCTGCACCTTTAGAGATATCAGAAGTAACCTGTGTCTTAAAAGAGTCTGGGTGGGCTCCTGAATTAAGATGTCCCTTCAGGATTCATAGTTGACAATGGGATGTGTCATGGTATTAAGCTGGAATCATAACTGGGGTTGCCCAAAGATCATAATAATTAGGACATAGCAACTGCGCTCCATTATCTGAAGGCTTTGCTCTGAATTGCATAAACGAATCAGATGTTGGAGTGATCTCATACTCTAAGCCGGTAGATCTAGCTCTGTGTGGACTCTCGTCTTTCTGAGCCAGGTACTCCAAACCCAGGAATGGGCCTGTAGTCAAAGCAGCCTAATTAGGACCTGAAGCTTACTTAAATTCATATGCTTATTCTGAATTGATTTCTATACTGTCTATCTTGGTTTCTAGTTTCTTATCTGTGAAATGAGATAATTTTGACTTAACATAGGTTTGATATAAGGAGGGAATGAATTATTTGTAAAGTATTTGTAAATATAAGCTTGTTTTATACATTTCACAAATATTGTTATTATGCTCCCATTGGAATATAGTAGCTGTACAGATTCCAAAATGACATGGTACAATGTGTGTGGTCCTACAAAGTTCCAGATGGTGTACACTGAAGTCACAATAAAATTGTCTCTGAAGTGTTTTCAGAAAATATTAACTCATCAAAGTTAGCAATATCATTGAATAATGGTGTGACAGAAATACACAAGACTTTTCTAGTATAGTGTTATAGACTTACTTTGTCTCATCACGATCTGACTTTTTTGCCAGTAGGTTAGATTTTGACAGAGGGTTAACATTTAAAGTCCATGTTGGGACCGGGATATAGCTCAGTGGCATAAGCACCTGCCTGGCAAGCACAAAATCCTGAGTTTGATCCCCACTACCTAAATAAAAAATAAAAGTCCATATTGCATGATATATTTGCTTAAATCATAGCGTATGGGGGAAAAGTAGCCAACTCACTTTAAGTATAAGAGCCATTCGTTCTCAGAAACAACAGGTATGTTAACTCCTGCCCCTTAGTGTGTATTTCTGCAAGCATGTGACACCAAGGGCTTTCTCAGTGGCCACTTGCTTGTTACAGATGTCGTTTTCCTTTGGCTAATGGCAACTTGAAGTTAGAAAATTCCTAGGGACTCGAAATCTGAGATCTTGGAGGAGCTGCCAGAATTCTCCATTTGTATGACATGGGTCTTACGGTGGGGATATTCTGTTCCTCACAGGAACACGATGCTCCGTTCCTCACAGGAGGCCTGTACCTCAGGACTGCTCCTGAGCCAAGCTGCCCACTGAGAGGGACTCTGGTTTTAAATAATTGGACCTTCTGTGAATGTATAGAATGAAGTGTAATTATGTTTTCAGAAATCTTTTGAAAATATTTGATAATATGTTCAAAATTAATTACAGAATGAACATTAGAAAGCTATAGTTTAAGTTTAAACTTTGACAAATGCGACCAAGCAGGGTCTAAGTGTTTTGAGCTGTTTTCTCACTTACGTGTTGAGTTGAGCGTTTATGCAGTACTTTCCCCTGAGCACCTTAGTGTAGAACCAGTCTCGGGGGCTCACAGTTGCCCTGTTGCAGAGGTTCTCTTTCTGAGTATGTTCTTTACCAGCAGTATCTGCAGCTATGACACAGCCCATGCTAACATGCCTCTCTTGGAAGGGATGTGGATCTAAGGAAGGACCTTGGTTAACATCAATTTAGTACTTGGAATTTTAAATTTTTATAGCAAGAAATAAAGCACATATTAAAGCTTGTGTTATGCCTTCAAAAGCAGGTCCCATTTGTGTCTCCTTGCTTTTGTCTTCCCATACCATTGAGACTAGCTCTGGGCACACTGCATGTGACTTGTCAGCTGCTTATTCATGGACTCCTGGGGCCCCTCCAGGTGTAAGCTTTTGTGTGCTGTCGAATGTGAGAAGAGCCTGAGTGGCATCTCTGGATCAGTCACGAAGAATGCGACTTACTAAGCCTGTCTCTTATAGTAGCTAAGGGAACCTGCTCCCTTCTATAGACTCTATTCTCACCCTCAGCGGTACAAAGACAGGATTCTGACAGCTGCACTCAGGAGTTGAATGTGGATGCAGTGACTCCTATCCCAAAGAAGCCCAGACTTAGAAGACAGCTCCTTCTCTCCCAGGGTGGAAGTCTGGGTAGATCTATAATGTATTCTTTTAGATCCATGAAGGATGCTTATATAACCAGAGACAGAACTGCGTAGCTGGAATGTCCTTTTTGTTTTGTTTTGTTTTTTCTGGCTCAGGCTGCCTTATGGGTGGGTGTGGGGATTGATCCGCTGTCCCGTGTCTGACTGAGATTGCCTGTGCGGGCACTTAAACCACTGAGCTAACCTGAAAGCCCCCTATTTTTGTTTTAAAATATTTTTCTAATTTTTCCCTCCCTACTCTTCTAAAATACCAAACAAGTTATCAACAGCATTTAGAAGTCCTTTTATCCTCACATTAAGAACAGTAATTTGTCATTTTAACTTATTAGAATCTAATTTTTAGATCTTACCTCTTTTTAAAAATAGCCTTCATTACACATGGGGCTATAACAGTGTGCTACAATTAGCAAAATCACAGGCATAAAATACTTTCCTTAAAATCATTTTAATAAATGTTACTTATTTTCTAAAAAGGAAATATCCTTTTCAAAAAATGCCTTTTTCTTCAGTGTTGGGCATCAAATGCCATGCCTTGTGGTTGGTAGGCAGTCCCTCCCTCTAAGCTACAAGTCCTAGCCCCTCACTACTGATGAGGTTGGTACCTTCAAAGGTGTGTTAAAGTTGGGAGGGCTAGAAGAAGGGTTTGTGTTTCTTGTATATTATTAGTGGTCTGATCTACAATTTATTGTAAAGGAGTTCAGTATATAGAGGCCCAAACTCACAGAGTTGTCCCCAAACCTCTACAACAGCAACATACTGGGATTATTACGGATCAGCAGTGAACTATACATTTTATATGCTTTTTTAATGTAGAAGATAAAAAGTGATAAATGAGAAATTATTAGAGGTAAGAGGTTTGAGTCTACCTTCCTATTTTATGAGTTTGCCCTATAGATATTTGAAAGGGAATTCAAATGCTAGAATATTTTTTCAAAAGGTAGAATGATATTTCATTATAAAAATGACAATCAAGAAATAGTCATCTGTATACTTATTTGCCAAAGTTTAAAAACTTTACATTCCTTATGCTAAACCTGCTGTCCCATGCACCTACGGCTTCAGAAAGAGCTCAGCGTGGATTCAGAGATCCAGGGCTGAAGTCACTTTGTTTTCAGACTGGGGCTTTAGGGCTTGCATAAGGTAAGGGCATTGATGATACTTATGTCCCAGGATTGTGTGTGCGTGGTACATGCGTGTGTATGTGCGTGCGAGGTGAGAGAGAGAGAGAGAGAGAGAGAGAGGTCCAGGCTAATGATGGCTTTTTAGCAGATCCATAAGAACCAACGGTAGACTGAAATCCAGGTCATAGCTACTTGGTAGGAGGTGTTTTAACTTTCCAGTGTCAAACTATTCTGCTACAAGAAGTTTCAGTTCATTCTAATTTAGTAGATTACCTAAACCTTTCCATTCAGAAAACACCAGCAAGGGACATACTTTGCCAAATTGCTCAGTTATCCAGTGGTGGACAAAAAGTTGCTTGGTAAAATCAGGATTATTTTCTCTTTTCATTTACTAGTTAGTTTCCCAAGTTGCATTCTGTCATTGCAAGTTTCTGTAATGTTCCTCTGTGATAACCTTTCTGTTGTCTGTATTTAAATTAAAATATGTCTAATAATATTGGCAGTGTGCGGCTGTGCTTTAATGAATCTTCAGTACTTAAAGAGAACGTGAGGGAGCCATGTGTACATACTAGGACTTGAAGTGGAATTCAGTCCACACAGTCGCCACGGAAAGAGCATTAAAGTGTTTGTGCTCCAATTTACCCTCTGTACACAGAGATTACACTTTCCTTAGCTACACAGATTAACAGCATTTATAGCCTTTGCCCTGGCATTGCTTCCTTTCCAGGGAATGTCTCCTCAATTTGCTTAAATTAATTTTCTATTGGAAGATCTGAATCTAAGAGCTTGCTAGCAAACGAACTTCTTAAAGTACTGCAGGAGCTCATTAGGCTTAAAAAAAAAAAAAAGGCTTTCTGGCTTCTGGTCTAGTGTGTTCATAGGTCAGAAGCACAGTGGCTTAAAGGGCCAGCCAGATGGCTCAGCAGACTAAAACGCCTCCTTAGGTAGAGTGCAGGGGGCAACGTTCAATCCTGGGGTGACATGCCAGATGCACTGAGACAGTGATGAGACTGGGCATGGTGGCGCATGCCTGTAATCCCAGTGCTTGGCAGGCTGAAAACAGGAGAATCCCTGAGTTCGATATATGTAGTGAGACCCTGTAGATCCTATACTAAATACATTGGGGGTTTTTTTGTTGTTGTTTTTTTGTTTTGTTTTTTGTTTCTTTGTCTTTTTTGAGACAGAGTCTCACTATGCAGTTCAGGTTGGCCTTGAGCTGACTTTTGTAGCTGAGGGTGCTGGGATTACAGGCATGTGCTGCCATGCCCAGTTTATACTAAATACATTTTTAAAAAAGCACATTGGCTTAAATAAGGAAGTTCATCGAGTTACTGGGATTATATATATAATTGTGCCAGAGATTGAACTCAGGACCTTGCCCTTGCCAGGCAAGCACTTACACTGCTGAGCCATCTCCCCAGCCCGCAATTAAATATTCTCACTTTCAGAAGCAACTTCCTTGAGAAAAAGCACATCCTAGTCCTGACACCTTCTCAGCAGTGGTAAGTGGTAATACTGGACCAGCCGGGACTTTGCAGGGCGTCACATTCCTCATCTATGTCATGCAGATTTCTCCACCCAGGGAAGACCTAGCACTTCTTCAGCTTGTGCTCTTAATCGCTGAATTGCAAAGATGACGGGTGAGATGGGCTGCCAAAAGCAATCCAAAACGGGTGCCATGTACTACAGAAAGGGAAGTGACCCTACTTTTGATGAATATCAAATGACATATTTTATAGAGTATAAAAATTATTCCTCAGCATTTTAAAACCCCAAAGGCTTTATGGCAATTACAGTAAAACCTTGATAATGCAAATTGGATGATTGTATTTGGGAGTTTATACCCATCATCCCACTGAACTTTTGGCTGGTCCTCAGGACATAGTCACTGTGACGAGGGACAGGCCAGGGAGGGAAGCCTTTGTTTCCCTCATAAGGAACAACAAACTAATGAGGGTGGGTGGCTTCCCTAAGATCAGACAACTGACACAGCTGAGGGTGAACCGCCCTTCCTGGACCCACACCAGTGTTCTCCGCTACAATAACATACTGCTTTCTAATACATTATGTTTTACTTTAAGCTAAAGTAGGGGGACAGACAGAATAGAATAAATTCTTCACAGTAGTAGATATCCACTAAGCACCATGAGATGTACCTGCAAACCTCCTTTCGTTTACGATCATCAGTTATTGGAAACTCCATCAATGAAGTGCTCAGCAAATATATATTAGCTAAAAAAAAAAAACAGGCCCGGCGGGATGGGGAAAGCTTGGGCGGCTTCAGGGACTGCGGTTCAATCCCCGGCACCACATGCTGTGCCAGCCCTGCCCTCAGGGCGGGCTGAGCCGGCCATAAAAATAAGTAAATAAACAAATGTTCTGAAACAAGAAAAAAAATAAATAAAATAAAAATTCTAAAAATACATAAAGCATGGGGAAAGGGTTAAAGATTCTTAAAAAAAAAAAAAAAAAACCAATTCTATTATAGAAAAGCTTTGAGAAACCTCACACACAGTTATCTTCCTGTGCACGTTGGTACATGGAACAACTAATGAGTAAGAAAGAGCGCTGGTTGGCCTTTTTCTGAGGTCTCCAAGACTAAATCTTTCAGGTGCTGAAGTAGGAATTGGAGAACTGAATGCAGGCTCCGCTAGCAGAATGAGAGCATCCAGGAGAGTGAAGAAGACCAAAGTGTCCCTATAGAACAAGGCAGAGTTCCTCCACGGGATATGTCAGCCATAGCTAGAGACTGCAATGCTTCCATTACAAGCGTGAAGCGCATCAGATCTCTTGCAGTGTCTATCCTTGAAGCTTTCTTCACAAGTCGAGCCAACCCTCTCTCCATCTATGGTTTCCATTCCCCATTCCTAGGCAGGATCAGAAGCAGACATTAAAAGGTATGCTAGGGGGCTGCAAGATAGCTTAGCAAACTAAGCACCTGCTTAGGCAGGCATGAGGGCAGGGGTTCAATCCCAGGCAGCACATGCTGCACTTGCCCTGCCTTTGGGCGTGCTAAACCAGCCACCGAGTCTGGGCCTGGTGCTGCATGCCTGTAATCCAGTGCTGGGGAGACTGAAAACAGGAGGGAGGGTCACTATGAGTCTAAGCTGCATAGTGAAACCCTATACTGAACACATTATTTTTTAAAAAGCTATGCTACCTTGTATTTGTAAAATTATTAGTCTGGCATGGTGGCACATGCCTATAATCCCAGCACTTGGGAGGCTGAGGCAGGAGCTCAAGGCCAGCCTGAACTGCATAGTAAGACCCTGTCTGAAAAAGACAAAAAAAAAAAAAAAAGTAAAATTATTAATGAATGTTATCTTTTTTGTCTATCTGAAGAGCATATTACAGCCATCAACAGGGATGGTGAGCCGGGTGTGGTGGTGCACACCTGTAATCCCAGCACTTGGGAGGCTGAGGCAGGAGGATCAGTGCGAGTTCGAGACCAGCCTGGGCTACAAAAATGAGCTCAAGGCCAGCCTGAGCTGCATAGTGAGACCCTGTCTCAAAAAAAAGGGATGGTGAAGGGAGAGAAGAGACTTACCGTTGTTACAAAGAATATAGAGAATGAGTTGATATTCAGCAGTGGCATAGCCTAGCTTGAGATGATTGTTCCCAATTCTTTGATCTGTCCTTCACAATTCTTTGATCTGCCGTGCGTGGTGGCTCACGCCTGTAATCTCAGCACTTGGGAGGCTGAGGCAGGAGGATCGTTGTGAGTTCGAGACCAGCCTGGGCTACAAAAGTGAGCTCAAAGCCAGCCTGAACTGCACAGTGAGACCCTGTCTCAAAAAAAAAACCCAAAAAACAACAACAACAACAAAAAAAAAACACAATTCTTTGATCTGTCCTTCAACATAGCAAAGACCAGAGTTTCCTCGAAGGGACCCTAAACTAACAAGGGATGTGGTGGAGTATGGAGTGGGGAAAGGAAGACATTTTGTTTTTTAGGACATTCTAAGAAAAAGAGGAACAGAAAAGAGAGTGGACCGATCAATGTCTATTCAGAACTGTGTGTTGGGGGCAGTGGACGCTCAGAGCTTTAGTTCTGTGTCTGCAATTCTGGGAGCTGAGCTGGAGGAGGCAGCCAGGCTCCTATGAGGTTATGTGCTGATTATCTCCTGATATTGGGGTACTCTCAGTTCCTGTGGGGCAGCATGTGTGCATGAAGGGATGCCATGGCCCCAGAGCAGAATCCAGAGGAAGGGGTTCCAAGGGCCTTCAGCCATTAAGGACTAGGGGCAGGCAAGGTGGCAAGGGAGGTCATTTAGAATTGCCTGGAACCACTTTCCAAATAAAAAAGTGAATTGGGTTCCTTTGCTGTAGACATGGAAAGAGAGGCCAGCAGTTGTTGTGATTAGTGGCTACCACCAAGGTTGTCAACTAGTAGTTGCCTCAGGACAGGTGCAGAGGGATAGGGCTCCCTCCCTCCACTGCCTGAAGCTGTGTCCTCTTTCCACACAGATGCCATCCCCGTAAGAGACTGACTCCAACTAAGTCCAAACCAGTTTGGACATTTAGTATTTTCTTGCTAATCACTGGGTCCAAACTCAGGTGGAACTCCATGTGTCAGAGAAAATATATTTGAGGAATATCAGCTAAAATTTGCAACCCAGTAGACACTTGATGAAGAGTTCTGTATTTCCTGGAATCTGAGTGGCAACAAAAGGTAAGTGTTTCTCTAAGGTCTATTTTCATGGACCACTGGACTAGAGAGAGCCCCACTAGATGTCCCAAAGGAGGTATAGTTCTTACACAGATTTCAAAGATTTATAAGAAAACATCTCATTTAGAGGTCCAGGGGCAGCGTTGGCAGTTTAGTTACTGCCGTCCAGTTCTAGAAAGGTAGACACATATGAATTCCATAATACATTGCTCAAGGGCTCTTGTGTATACGGTAGCCAGGAAAGGCGAGGCTGGGCAAACGTACTGGTAAGATAGTTTAGATTTAAAAAAGTAAGTTAAATGAGTCCTAAAGGAAAAATAAATGCACAGGGCAAACTGATTTTATTTGAGAAACAATACAAACAACAACTGAAATGACTTCACTGATTTAGTGTGCTGGTCTCGCAAAGGGTTGAATTCAGTTTCACCACGGCTCTAAGATTGGTTTGGAAATTTTCAGTCGTTATATCAAGGCCCCATATATGGGATTTGGATGTCTCCTCAAATAACCCAGCTAGGATTTTTTTGGGTTGTTTGTTTGTTTGTTTGGTATTAGGGATTGAAGCCAAGGCCTTTGCACTGAGTCACTAGCCCAGGGGTTCCCAACCTTTCTAATGCTGTGACCCCGCAGTACAGTTCCTCATGTTGCAGTGACCCCAAACCAAAAAATAATTTTGGTGGCTACTTCAAAACTATAATTTTTGCTACAGTTATGATTCAGAATGTAATAAATAACATTTTCCGATGGCTTTAGGCAACCCCTGCCAGGGTCATGACCCACAGGTTGAGAACTGCTGCACTAGCCCCTTTTAATTTTCTCATTTTGAGATAAAATCTTGTTAGGTCGTTAAGGTGCTCACCCTAGGCTCACACCCATGACCTTTCTGCCTCAGCCTACCAGGTTGCTGAGATTATAGATGTGCACTACCACACCAGCCAGCCCCTCTCTTGTTCCAAATTCAAAGTTGTAAGTGTGTATGTTTTTGGATGTATGCATTTGCTGTTTTAGTACAAGCTTGTTATATGAGCATTTAAACCAAGGCTTAGTTGAGGGGCAATGAAAGGTAAGTGTTTCTCAGAGGCTTATTTTCATGGACCACTGGACCCGAGTTGGTCCTAGTTGCTCTCTGAGTCTGCGTAATTAGAGTGAAGTCACCATATCAATTCAGGGTTACTCATTTTGTAAATTAAGTATAAACCACCAAAAAAAAAAAAAAAAGACCAAAAAAAAAAAGTCCAACATGGGGCCTTGGGAGATGGCTGTGTGGCACAAGTGCCTGCCTGGCAAGTGCAAGGTCGTGAGTTCGAACCTCAGTCCTGGAAAAAAAAAAAAAAAAAAAAAAGACCAAAAAAAAGTATAAACCACCTCAGAGAGCTGCGAGTCTCAGTCATGTTGATGCAGAATAAAGTTGGTTTTCTTCTCAATATGTGTGTTTTCTGAGCCCCGTAGTGTCAAGATATTATCTTTCTGACCCTTATAACAGTGAGGACAGAGAAAGAGACGAAGACCTGTTTCTTCAAAGACTTCCCTCCCAGCCGTTTGTTCTTCTCTGATCTTCAGACTTAACTACATGTTCGTGGTGTTTTAAACACCAGTTTTTACTTTTCTTGTTTTTAATTTATGTGATGAGGTATCAATCCTGCCTCCCGCTTTCTCGTTCTGATTTGTCTCCTTTCTCTAAGCATTTCTCTTTCCAGGCATCCCTTTTCTGTTCAGTCCCCGCACTGAGCTGACCTCCCCCAAACATTTGGCTTTATCCCCCACCTAGCACCACGCTTCTGGTCATCATTTAGGAATGGGCTGGATTTATCCTCCTGCCTTAAATGCCTGGAAGACTGGTGGAGGGAAATGTATGAAATCCGTGAAATAGGAAACAAGATCGAAAGGGGCGGGCCAAATAGCTCAGTGGACTAAAGCGCCTGCGTAGGCAGAGTGCAGCGGTAGGGGTTCGATCCCTGGTGTGCTGTGCCGGCCCTGCCCCTGGGGCATGCTGAGATGGTGATTGAGACTGAGTGTAGAGGCACGCACCTGTAATCCCAGGGTTTGGGAGGCTGAAAATGGGAATCACTGTGAGTCTGATGTATGTAGTGAGACCCTGTAGACCCTGTAGAACCTGTCCTAAGTACATAAGAAAGAAAGAAAGAAAATGAGATCAAGGGTTGGGGAGACAGTTCAGAGGTTTAAGTGCCTTCCTGGGTTCAAGGCCAGGTACCATGTACTGTGGCAGCCTGGGAACCCCGAGCATGCTGTCACACTGTGCCACCCCTGAAACTGGGCATAGTGGTACATGGCTGTAATTGTAGAACTGGGGAGGCTGAGACAAGAGGATCACTGTGTAGCAAGACCCTGTACCAAATAAACAAAATATTAAAAATATTTTTTTAAAAAACAAAACAAGATCAATACAGAAAGTTGATGAGACAAAAATATGGTGTTTTTTTGTTTTTTTTTTTTTTTTTTGCAGTTTAATAAAATTGATGAACCACTTATAGTGACCAGGGGGGAAAAAGAGAGGATATAAGTTACCTCTGAGAAATGTGGCATTTTGCATATTTTATTTTTTAAATTTAATTCCTGATTGGTGCTTGTGAACTGCCTATGATGAGTAGCTTTATTGCTAGTATTTAGAGTCCTTGGGCAATGACTCCTCAGAGGTTCGTCAGAGGTGTGTCTAGGGGCAGCTGGATTTTGCATTTGAGTCTGTTGTAAGATCCTAACTCTTCAGTTTATTGGGCATGAGAAGTTGCTGCCTATGTGGCCCCGCCCCTGGTTCTTTGGTATTGGCCCACAATGTTTTCTATGACTATTATTTCAAATTCCATAGATGAAAAGTAATGAGGATATGTTATGAACATTGTGCCAATAAGTTTGACAGCTTAAGCAAACTTTCATAGTAGTCATATTCATAATAGACATAATATAAATTATCTTCAAATTGGAAGACAGTTTATAAAAAAAAAAAAATTCCAGCCATTGATGAATAAAGAAAACATACCAGGCCGGGCGTGGTGGCACACACCTGTAATCCCAGCACTTGGGAGGCTGAGGCAGGAGGATCAGTGCAAGTTCAAGACCAGCCTGGGCTACAAAAGTGAGCTCAAGGCCAGCCTGAACTGCATAGCGAGACCCTGTCTCAAAAGGACAAAAAAAAAAAAAAAATCCAAATACAGGAAAGAAATAATAATAACATGCCACAAAACAGATGAACATCTTAAAAAATTGGTAAGTGAAAAAAACCAGTCACAAAGAACTGTGTATTGTATTGTTCCACTTATATAAAATGCCCAGTAGAGCCAGATCTATAAAGAATCTACAGGAAATAATTAGTAATTGCCTAGAGCAGGGGGAAGGTGGAGAAAATTACAGTAAAGGTATCAGGTATTTTTGGTAAGGAGTGATGAAAATTTTCTGAATTAATTGTGATAATGGCTGCATAAACCTCTAAATATATCAAAAATTATTTAATTTTACATTTCAAACCTGTACATTTTGTGGTGTGAATCAAAGCGTTAATAAAAGAAAGCAGAAAAGATAAAAGGGGAAAAAGGAGACAAATAGGAAACAAATAGTTGATAGATTTAAACAGTAATATTCATAATCACACTAAATATAAATGCCCTAAAATTTATTTAAAGGCAAAGATTTCAAATGGGTTTTAAAAAACAAAATTCAACTGTATGCTTCTTATAAGAATCCACCTGAGACACAAATTCAATAGACACAATAAAAAAAATGATATGCTGTGCAAATATTAATTGAAAGATGAATGACTATACAAATATCAAAGTAGCTATTGGATTAAATAGTATTAATAGAAATAGAATGCAAAGTTACAAGAATAAATTTATCAAAAGCGCATAAACATTTATATACTTAATAATAGTGCTTCAACATACATGAAGCAAAAAACAATAGAATTTTGAAGTAGACAGATTTCACATTAGAGATGCAAATTTCTTTTTTTTTTTTTTTGGTCTTTTTGAGACAGGGTCTCATTATGTAGTTCAGGCTGGCCTTGAGCTCACTTTTGTAGCTGAGGTTGTTGGGGTTTTTTGTTTTGTTTTGTTTCGGGTTTTTTTGCCTTTTTGAGACAGGGTCTTACTATGCAGTTCAGGCTGACCTTGAGCTCACTTTTGTAGCCCAGGCTTGAGGTTGGTCTTGAACTTGCACTGATCCTCCTGCCTCAGCCTCCTAAGTTCTGGGAATAGAGGTGTGCACCACCATGCCTGGCCTGTTGGCTGATTTTTTTTTTTTCTTGTTTCAGAACCTTTATTTGTTTTTTTTGGTTTTTTTTTTGTGGGACCAGGGTTCGAACTCACAACCTTGCACTTGCCCAGCAGGCACTTGTGCCTCGGAGCTATCTCCCCAGCCCCAAAACCTTTATTTGTTTATTCATTCATTTTTATGGCCAGCTCAGCCCGCCCTGAGGACAGGGCTGGCGCAGCATGTGGTGCCGGGGATCGAACTGTGGTCCCTGCAGCCGCCCAAGCTTTCCCAAGCAGGCGCTTTAGACCACTGAGCCATCCCGCCAGGCCCCATAGAGCTGCAAATTTCAAATCCCACCCTCAATTATAATTGATAAGAACAAGTAGAACAAAAATCAGTAAGGACGTAGAAAACTTGGGCAATGACACCATTCACCTTTGCCTGTCTGAAGTCTCTGGAGCAACTGCTTGACAAAGAACTTGTAGCCAGAATAGATAAAGAAGTCTAAAACTTCAACAACATAAAAATAGAAAGCATGGGCAATAAATTTAAAAAGATGCTTCACCAATATAAAAGGCACATGATGAAGTCTAAGATTATAGGTATTTAGGAAATGTGAACGAAAACTATAATGAGATACTAACATCCACACCTAGCATAGTAGTTAAAATTTAGAAGACAGATTATCCCAAGTGGTGGCAAGGATGTGGAAGAACGGGAACTCTTATTCCTTGCAGATGAAGATGTTAAGTGGTACTGTTGCTCTGGAAAACAGTTTGGCAGGTGCTTTAGAATTTAAACATGCATTTACACTACCAGCCAGGCACTCCACTCTTAAGACGTTTTCCTGAAGAAATGAAAGCCTGTATCTGTTCAGGGACTTGCATGGTATATTCATCCCAGATTTGGTTGTGGCAGCTTCAAACTATAACCAATCTAATTGTTTATCAGCAGGTCAAAGGACAAACAAATCATGAAATACTCAGTTTTAAGCCAAAATCTGAAAGATACAATTTCAAATACCATAATCTTAGATGTAGAAAACCCCAAAGATCAAAACCTTAATGGCTAAAATCTCTACATTCTAAAATCCTGGAAGATGAAAATCTGTCAGGATTTTGACATATAATTATGGAAAAATAATTTAAACGTCCTTTCAAAAACATTTTAATTCACATTTCATTTTTTAAATTTTTTTTCCACATTTCAAATAAGAGATTTGAGGGCCCGGCGGGATGGCTCAGTGGTCTAAAGCGCCTGCTTGGGAAAGCTTGGGTGGCTTCAGGGACCACGGTTCCATCCCCGGCACCACATGCTGCGCCAACCCTGCCCTCTGGGCAGGCTGAGCCAGCCATAAAAATGAGTGAATAAACAAACAAAGGTTCTGAAACAAGAAAAAAAAAAAATAAGAGATTTGAGAAATGAAACCCTGACATTTTATCTATTTTGGCAAGCACAAACACATAGGTATAGCAGCCACAGTCATACAGGTATAACAGACACGAACAAACCATAGTCACAAAGTGAAAGTCAAGCAGTAAAATGGAAGGACCGATGGGATAGCTCAGCAGACTAAGTGCTTGCTTAGGTAAGCACAGGGGCCAGGGTTCGATCCCTGGCACCACAGGCTGTGCTGGCCCGTCCCTGGCACACTGAACCTGGGATGGAGTCCAGGTGTGGTAGTGGCACATGCCTGTAATCCCAGCGCTAGGGAGGTGGCAATCAGATGGTTCACTGCAAGTCTGAGCTGCAAAGTGAGACTCTGCACACACACACTGGGGGGAGGGGGGCCCTAAAAAAGAAAAGTGAAATTTATAAATATACATCACCATGGCTGGTAATTCTGTGCACCCCAATTTATTTATTTTTTAAATTTTTATTTTTAAAGAATAAAAATAGCAGAAACAAAGATAGAAAAAGAGTAACAAGCCAGGCGTGGTGGCTCATGCCTGTAATCCCAGCACTCGGGAGGCTGAGACAGGAGGATCGGTGCAAGTTCGAGACCATCCTGGGCTACAAAAGTGAGCTTAAGGCTAGCCTGAACTGCATAGCGAGACCCTGTCTCAAAAAGACAAAAAAAAAAAAAAAAAAAAAAAAAAAAAAAAAAAAAAAAAAAAAAAAAAAAAAAAAAAAAAAAGAGTAACAAGCAAGAGTACATATAGTACAGAATTTCAAAACAAGAACAAAAATTTAACAATGGTTGTATTACATATTTTCATCATCAGATCTATTTAGATTAATAGATATAGGTATGTAAGGTTGGTCAAATAATTAAACATTAACATTAAGGTTTAAAAACCTTAATTTTTTAAAAAAAAGTCTTTCGAATGCATTTTGTATTTAAGTCACTCTTCTAAAAAAAATTTATAGGGGCTGAAGATGCAGAAAATGCAAGGTCTTGAGTTTGATTCCTGGTACCCCCAAAAAATATTTATTTATTTATTTATTTATTTATTTATTTATTTTTCTTCTTCTGACATTTTTTGTTTTGTTTTGGTTTTGTTTTTTTTTTTTTTTTTTTTTTTTTTGTGTGTGTGTGTGTGTGTGTGTGTGACTGGGATTCGAACTAACGGCCTCGCACTTGCCAGACAAGCACTTGTGTCATGGAGCTGTCTCCCCAGCCCCATTCTTTTGAATTCTTACATGAGGGAGACTACATGATATTTACATATGTAGGTCTTGTTTGTTTCACTTATGAGTATATGTTCAAGATACATCCACTTATATATGAAGTCTTCTGGTTTATCATTCTTTATAGCTGAGTAATATTCCATTGTATGAAAATATCACTTCTTTTTGAACCATTCTTCAGATGATGGGAATTTTGGCTGTTTCCAAGATTTGGCTATCACAAATTGTGCTGCTCTGGACATAGGTGTGCACCAAAATTGATTGCTGCAGTCACCTGAAGTACATGATGAACATCCTAGGCTTTTGATAAAATAAAAACATAATGGGTCACTGCTGAAAGTGCTTACCCAAAGATCCAAGATTTCAAGTAACTTTATCTTTTTCAAATGCAGTTGTACAAAAAAAATCATTTATCAAGAAAGTTTCAGCATTTGTGTATACATATATATTGCTTATCATAAAGTCAATGTTGAGTTCCATTTTTGCAGAATCAGATTTACAAAAAATGCATAAGATATACAATTTTATCTTCGATAGTGAAAATGATAGAAAGATGAAAGTTATTTGAAGCTAACACTAATTGTTTAAAATATGAGTGAAGGCCAGCCAAATAGCTCAGTGGGTTAAAGTGCCTGCTTAGGCAGAGCGCAGTTGCTGGGGTTCAATCCTGGGTATGCTGTGCCGTGCTGGTCCCGCCCCTGGGGTGTGCTGAGCCCATGATTGAGACTGAGGGTGGGCCTGTAATCCCAGCTCTTAGGAGGCTGAACACAGACGGATCACTTCAAGCCCAATCTACATAGTGACCACACAGACCCTGTTCTAAAATACAAATAAAATAATAACATACAATAAAATATTAGTGAAAATGTAAGAAAAAGGAAAACCCCCAAAAACTAAAAAGGGAAATTCCCATACAGTAGTGTATCACACATGATGGCATAGTACAGCTGGTGAGCATGGCTGGTAGCCCAGAAGATCCAGCCAACTTCCATCACCATTTGCTATGTGAAGTCACACATCACGGCGTACAGCTGCTTTTGTCCCTTACGGCATTGCTGGCCTCAGAGAGTATATCCGCATTTGTTTCCAGTGTGGTGCTTCTCTTTCTGAAAGTCTGTTTGTGGAATTCTTGCACCGACCTGATCTTGCCCACAACACACACACCTCATGAGCAGCCCCAGATCCTGTGAAGCCAGTGCCGGTGACCAAGCAGCAGCGTTGCAAACCTTTCGATTCTCCTTTGCAGGTAATTGTGTTTGAACCGGTCAGCAACTTTTTAGGCTTTTTTCAGGAAAATGAGATTTCAGCTCATTAAAACTTCTGGAATTTCATGAGTCGGAATGAATGCCAGTATAGGTAGATGACTTTGTATTTTTAAGGAAGGGTCTAAAGGGTGTTCAAGGTTGCACTACTAGCTGGGACTTGTAGTGATCTGCCTGTTTACAACCTCCCAAGAGCTGGGATTACAGGTGTAAAACACCACACCCAGTCTCAATTGCCTCTCAGCCTGCCCTAGGGGCAGGGCTGGCATAGCAGGCCCAGGGATCGAGCCCTGGTCTGGTTCCTGCGCCTGCTTGCAGGTGCTTTTAATCTGCTGAGCCATTTGGCCAGCCTGATGACCTATTTTGAAACTATACCCGGGCGTGGTGGTGCACGCCTGTAATCCCAGCACTCGGGAGGCAGGAGGATCGATGCGAGTTCGAGACCAGCCTGGGCTACAAAAGTGAGCCCAAGTCCAGCCTGAACTGCATAGTGAGACCCTGCCTCAAAAAGACAAAAAAAAAAAAAAAAAAAAAAAAGAAACTATAGTTTTCCCCACTGCTGTATCCCATGGCAAATCCTATCCTTTAGTTTACTGTTGTCCTGATCTTTTGGGGAAGGACCTCCTCTTCGACCAAACACACAGGTTTAAGAGAGACATATGTGGAGCCATGAGAGGGAAGAGGAAACCTACCTATCCAGCCAGATTAGCCAAATCAGCCCATTTGATCACTGGGGTGACAGATATCATAGCCAGATCATGCTCATAGCCACAGCAAATCCCTTTCTCAGAATCCAGCGGTCGACCCTTCTTTTATAGGTCTTTTCTCCCCCACAGGACTTCAAGTTTTCAAGTTCTCAGGATTTAATTTGTTGAGCACAAGGATGCTGGAGGTTTTGACCTTTTGGGATTTCAGCATTTGTGATTCTGACATTTGGGGTTGTGCATGCCGTGTGGGCCACCAAAACTGGGAGTGGTGGCACCTGCCTATAATTCTAGTGATAGCAGGGCTGAGACAGGAGGATCACTGTGATCCAAGCTGCATAGTGAGACCCTGTACCAAATAAAGACAAAATAGATCATTGCTTGTAGGCACTGCGTTGAAGGCAAAAAGAAGTGATCGTAGAAGGGTGTGAGGAGTTTGGGAAGTGTTGTAACCCAAAAATCAAAAAGAAGCGCTTCATTTTAGCCGGGCCAGCGGCTTCACTTTCTCGCAGGTAGAGAAAGTGCATGCCAGGTGCTGTTGCTATGGGATATTTAAGCAGAAAAATCACAGATTGGGGAAGCGGGGGACAATTGGTTTAGGGCAGAATCACCTGGGATACTGAGTTGGGGAAGGGGGGGACAGTTTTCTGGGAACTGGTTTAGGGCACAATCATCTGGGATACTGAACATGTTGTGATTTGACATTTGACAAAACAATGGCCCGTTTACAGAGTAATTTGTCAAGCATACATATGGTGGTTTCGCACCGCGCCCCCAGCAGTTTCGCCTCCCAAGGGGGAACAATGGGGAAGTGCGGAGGGGTCAGGCACAGTGGACAAAGCTGTACAGTACAGAATTTATGATGAACATTTGTTACAGAGATTGTAGAGTTTGTGGTGTGGTTACGCGGGGAGCAAATCGGGTTGCTAAGTCCATACAAGGAAGCTCCTGCAAAAAGGGGGCAAAAGAGAAACTTTTTGCAGCTAGATGTTTGTATGGATGTTACAGGCTTAATGCCAATGGAAAGTTACAGAATCTTGGGTTCACAGAGTGACATTTGGTACAAGATGGAAGGACATAAGGTAAAATTCATAGGTTGTACCAGAAGCAATCCACATACTCATGATCACAATTGTGGTTATAGTGTCATGGCAGTATACACATGAAAACCCATCAAATTATACCCCATGTTTTTATTTTTTAAATTTATTTATTTATTTATTTATTTATTTATTTATTTATTTATTGTATTTAGTACAAGGTCTACAGGGCTTCACTATGCAGATTGGATTCTTAGTGATCCACCTGTTTTCAGCCTCCCAAGAGCTGCGATTACAAGCACACACTACCACGCCCAGTCTCAATTGCTATTTCAGCTTGCCTGGGCAGTGCAGGGCCAGCACTGCACACTGGAGTTTGAACCCCAGTCCCTGCATGTGCCTAAGGAGATGCTTTAATCTGAGCTATCTGGCTGGCCCTTGCCCCATGTTGTAAATGTGAAAAACAATTGTTTTAACTGTGAATCCAAGCCACCATCCCATTGGACTGGGGAAAGCCCCATACTCTAGTGTTGGCCTGGATGACTGAGGTTGCTGAAAGTGGCACCAGAATATAGGAGCTGCACATGGTGTCCCTGAAACAAGCTGTCCCCCAGGCCCTGCTCCTCCAGATTCCAGCGCTCTTCCTGGAGACTTAGTCTTCTGCTTCTGGCTTTCCAGGCTCAGCCTCTGAGTTCTCTTCACTCTCCTTTTCCTCACTTTTCTACCAAATAAATTGTGTGAAAGGTGTTGGCAAACTGAAGTATTCCCACTGCCTCTGGCCAGGCCCAGGCTCCCATCGGCTCCTCTCCACCTCACACCTCTAGACCTGGCATCCTTGCATTCTGTCCTTTGACAAGCAGAACCTTTCCCCATCTCTTCAGAATTTGAACAGTGCCTAAATATCAAAGCAGAGCGGGCTCTGACCTCCTCGGTCTAATCTATAAATCTGGAACTAAGGCCACAAGTGTCGGGGATATTCCAGTGTTTGTTTTTCTCAGGCTGAGTTCATCATAGTCTACATTGGAGCTTTCTCGAAGTCTGTGTCTTAGCAGTTTCCTTCTCCACTGCATACAAAAGTCAGCAACTTCCAGCTCCTCTGGATCTGGAGAAGGTGGCCGCAAACCCTAGAAGAGACAGAGAGGGAGAGCAAGAGTTTGTACCACGCAAAGCATGGGAAGAAGACAGGGCTGCCGTACAGTTGGATAATAAGATTTTAGCTAAAACTTTTAGCAAGTTGCTAAAGGCCAAGTATAGAGAGTATGTGTGGCAAGACCTGCGAAATATCTACAGCTGCATCTAGGCTTTGTCTGGCATCTTCCCCTGTGCATGAGAAAATGACTTGTGGCAGAACCGGAGCCCGTGTCACAGTCTTTGGAGAGGACAGCAGCCTCCACTGCCAGGAAGACTCAAATTCCTGCGCAGGTTGGCATCTCTTCCGAAAGCCAGAAGCCTCTAAGGACAGGAAGCTCATCTTAAGACAGCGCTTGCAAATGTGATGGCCATGATGCACAAGCAGTGACTGTAACCAAAATTAATCCCCACTCCAGTCAGCTCCTGACTATATCCATTCACCCATACGCTGAAGGCCTGGCAGAGATGCACCTAAGTAAATGCTTACTTAGTCCCCAGTACGTATTCATTTATTAGTCCTAACAATAGGACTAATGTACTATTAGTATTTAATGTAGCTGTCAGTGGAAAACCATGAGATGCACAAAAAAAGAAAAACAACGCAAAAGCAATGCCCTGCCAAGAGACAGCACAAAATAAAACAAAAACTCCGGACTCATATATGCACCACAAGGGGAAATTATCTAGCTATGATAAATATACTTGTGACATTGAGCAAAAAGTAAACAATATGATATGTAAGCAAATGGGAATCTTAACAAATAAAAATTATTTGAAATAATAAGTAGAGCCAAGTGTGGTGGCACACGCTTGTAATCCTAGCACTTGGGAAGCTGAGGTAGAAGGATTGGTGTGAGTTTGAGACCAGCCTGGGCTGTGAAAAGTGAGTTCAAGACCACCCTGAACTGCATAGTGAGACCCTGTCTCAAAAAGACCAAAAAAATAAAGAAAGAGAGAGAGAGAGAGAGAGAGAGAGAGAGAGAAAAGAAAAGAAAGAAAGGAAGAAAGAAAGAAAGAAAGAAAGAAAGAAAGAAAGAAAGAAAGAAAGAAAGAAAGAAAGAAAGAAAAAAGAAATAATAAGTGGAGTTGCTGGAAATGAGAGAAAACCTGGTAACAGATATGCAGACTGCTCTGACAGGTCACCCACAGAATGACAATAACTATAGAAGTACTCAGTGAACTGGAAAGTGGGTCAAAGGAAATTAGCCAAACAGAACTACAAGAAGCCAGGTGACAGGTGTGGGAGGGAACAGAGTTGCATTTAGTTGTTAAGAAAAAGGAAGAGTGTCCCAGCGGATGTCTGCCCTGTGCCACAGTCCTGAGCACACTCACCCGGAGACTCGCAGCCTCTGCAGCCCTCACGGTCTTGGACACAGCCTGGAGGAGCCGCTGTGCATTTTCCACCAGGAGCTCCTCCGAGGACCTGCTCCTTGCCAGGGAGGCTTTCACCCTGGGGAGGTCATGGGGGGAGAGCAGACTGTACGTCAGGCGGGAGAGACTGCCTCAAACAAGCTAATACAAGGAGGGCTTCTGAGGTGAGAGGACCATTCAGAGAAAGGACGTTCTCATGGGCTAATTCAACAATTTTAAAATAAAAATTGAATTTTAATACCAAGAAAGAGTGACTCATATAGCATGTACAAATTAGTTTTAAAAGTATGTTTTAATGGAAATAAGAGAAATAGCAGAACAAATGGAAGCTGCCAAACATAAAGACAGGGAACAAGAAAGTTTGTGTAGAATCATATTCAGCACTTAGATGAAAAGACCCCAGGTTCATATATGTGCCATGTGTCGAAATGATCAGGTAGGAAATGAAAGTTCTAATCAAAGATCAAACTTGTAACTAAATCATACACTTTTTTTTTTCTTTTTTGTCATTTTGAAACAGGGTTTTGCTACGCAGTTCAGGCTGGCCTTGAGCTCACTTTTGTAGCCCAGGCTGGTCTCGAACTCACACTGATCCTCCTGCCTCAGCCTCCCAAGTGCTGGGATTACAGGCATGTGCCACCACATATGGCAAGTCACTCTTAACTTTAGCAAAATATCTCCAAGATCCTTTGGAAGACTGAGAGGCTGACAAATATACCTGTAATAATTGTGCTTTTTAATTTCCTTCCTCCTGTAATAAGGAGACAACAAAAACTGCTCAATTCCACAGTCTGGGAATGTTAAACAGATAACATTAACAGGAGCTCTGTGCAAGGACAGTGTGTCTTGGCAAATGACATTCGCAGTGCTTTCCCTATTGAGGTACAGCTGCACGTGGCCTAATGGCAGAAGTATACCCTGAGAATTGCATCATTAGGTGATTTTGTTGCGTGAGCATCACAGAGTCTACTTATACAAATTAAACTGGCTATGGAGGACCCAGGTGTGGTGGCACACGCCTGTAATCCCAGCACTTG
Organism: Myocastor coypus; assembly: GCA_004027025.1. Lineage (NCBI taxonomy): Eukaryota > Metazoa > Chordata > Mammalia > Rodentia > Myocastoridae > Myocastor > Myocastor coypus. The sequence continues at coordinate 25,712 of PVJA010008078.1, forward strand.
GGAGCCTGAGGCAGGAGGATTGGTGCAAGTTCGAGACCAGCCTGGGCCACAAGGCCAGCCTGAACTGCACAGTGAGACCCTGTCTCAAAAAGACAAAAATAAATAAATAAATAAATAAATAAATAAATAAATGTAAAATTCACATTTAAAAATAAATAAATAGATAACTGGCTATGAAGCCGGGCGTGTTGGAGCACACCTGTAACCCCAGAAGTTGGGAGGCTGGGGCAAGAGGAGCACCTGGAAATTGAGATCAATCTGGCCTGTGTACTGGGTTCAAGGCCAACCTGAATTACAGAGTGAGACTCGGATATGATGTCCCTAGCTGGTGAAATTCATGGGGCCACTTTTGTATATACTGTGCATATTATGATGCAGTCAGTAACTATATTTTTAAAGATAACTGCCTCTTTCATTAGATATGATTAGTATAAAATAGAGAGCTAATGGCTAGACTTGGTTGTAAAGTCAGGAGATTTATGTTTATAAATTAACCCTGAATTGTGAGGATAGCAATAATGTTGGCATTAAGTGCCTGGGATTTTGAAGGAAGTAGAGAGTCATGCAAGCGCTCAACTACGAGACCGTTGAGTCCTGAGAGAGCAGAGTGCAGCAGTTTGTAACGAAGCGGTGTCCTACCTGGAGATGATGCGAAGCTGGCTGGTCAGAGTTTGGATCTGCTCTGCCATGCGCAGAAGCTCCTGGGAACACCTTCGATCGACACAGTTCTTAGCAAGGATGCCAATGGGCCTGATGAAGTTTTGTCCCAATGTTGCAATTTTTCTACCAGAGATAATTAGCTCATCCTTGGTCTACATCAAAGAAATGAAAGCCTGAGCAGCAGGCGAGTACGGTCTCCAGCTGCGTCTATTTACCTATAAAAGCCTGAGTTGGTTTTTCTCTATAGCTGAGTAGTACTCCATTATATAAAATACCGTATCTGTAAATTCGTTCTTCAGCTGATGGGCATTTGGGTTGTTCCCGAGATTTAGTGATTATAAACTGTGCTGCTATAAATATGGGTGCACATATATCACTGTAATATGCTTTTAGTTCTTCTGGAAAGACAAATTTCAGTTGCATGTGTAAATATCATATTGCCTCCTTGGTGTAGGAAATTGAAAGAGAAAATAAGATCCAGAAGGTATAGTAGATATTGTGAAAGGGAATGCAACAGTTAGAAAAGAACAACTGGGATGGGGGAAAGGAGAAGAAGAAGGGAGAAATTAGCTAAGATAATTGCACCACTACTTTCTATTACTTTATTAAAAATAACATTTAGTGCTTATATTGTCTGATCAATTTTGTATGCCTATATCTTATAATCTGAGCAACTACTTTGATGATAACAATATTCAATGCAGTAACCACTGTTAATTTCCCATTATCTTGTTTTGAAATTCTGCGTCATTTTTATTGTTTTCTCTTTTTAAAAAAATTCCAAAACAAGTAAGTAAATAATGCCCCTACAGGGCTGGGGAGATAGCTCAGGGCACAAGTGCCTGCCTGGCAAGTGCAAGGTCCTGAGTTTGATCCCTGGTTCTGCCAAAAAAAAAAAAAAAAAAAAAAGAATAATGCCCCTACAGATTGTCCCCAAGAAACTGGTGGCAGTCTACAAAGTTTGATCAGAACTTGCTTGGCAAAACTTCATCCCTGAAATGAATATGTTTCATTATTAAGCCATGACTTCCTGAGTCTCCTCCCAGCTCTTCCTGGGTTAGTAAGATGCTCACTCCCTTGACCACCACAGAACAAAACCCATTCAAGTGAGGCTGTGGAAGGTAAGTTAGGCGGCCTCCTGGCCACAGCAAGCTGGGCTTCTCTTTTTGGAAACAGGGTCTGACTATGTAGTTCAGGCTGGCCTTGGACTCAATGTGTAGCCAGGCTGGCCTCAAGCTTGAGGTGATCCTCCTGCCTCAGCCTCCCAAGAGCTAGGATTACAGGTGTGTACTATCATGCCCCACTAGAGTTAGCTTTCAACATTTTCCTGAAGGACTTTTTATTTTGTACACACTATTACTCCAGGTTAACTTGGACCATAACTTGAGGAATGGCTTTTGTAGTACTCAAGAAATTTTTGTTGACTAAAGATCTAAGATAGGATGTTATGGAAAGTCTTCAACAAGATCACCTCTATGTGTGAAAGGTTCTAACTGGAATATTCCAGAACTCATCACCTAGATATCAAGGATGCCAGAAAAAGCTCAAACCTCATGGACACAGCCTTATTGTAGACCCCTCCCAAAGGGGATGCCTGTCCATGGGAAACCTCCTTCCACTCTTCTTCCCAGCATCCCCCTTGCTTTTTCCAACTCTACCCACAACCTCAGGGCTGAGGAGTTGCTAGTACAGCTGCCACTCATTCGTGTCAAATCTGAAAGGTTCTGTGGTCCTGGAAATCCTGGAACTCTGTGGTCTCCAAAGCCAGCTGCCCCTTCCCCAGCCATCTTAAACCCTTTCCTCTGTTCCGCTGGAGAGCACAGGTACTGTGGTTGTTAAAATTGGCCTGGTGTTGAGGTCAGAGTCCGGAAGTCATACATAGCCTGTTAAAATTGGTCCCTTGGTTTTCTTTCTGTCATCTCCTTTCACGGGTAATGCATTTCCTCTGGGGAACTAAGTGGGGAGGAGTGCATATTCCTGGATCTTTTGTCACACACCACTGCCAACACTCGGTCTTATATAAATCAGAATATCTGAGATGTTTGGAAAGAAAAGCGGAGTCAGCAAGAGAAGACCACTCCCACAGTTGCTCTAATGACCTTAGGGTGGATACTGCTGCAAGAAGCTGGCAGCTTAGGGTAGCAGCCCAGGGCAGTGACAGGACAATAAAAGGTTTGACTCCAGTTGTGGTGGGGTGGCTGGGTTTGGCTCTGCAGAATCCTAGTCACAGATGTCCTTGCCTCTGCACCTCCTTCCACCTCCTGGATGAGAAGCAGACACCCTGTGGCTGGCTCAGTGGCAGGCTTTGAATGGATTTAAAAATAGCTCTTGGCCGGGCATGGTGGCGCATGCCTGTAATCCCAGCACTTGGGAGGCTGAGGCAGGAGGATCAGTGCGAGTTCGAGACCAGCCTGGGCTGCAAAAGTGAGCTCAAGGCCAGCCTGAACTGCATAATGAGACCCTGTCTCAAAAAGACAATAAATAAATAAATAAATAAATAAATAAATAAATAAATAAATAAATAATTTTTTAAAAAAAAATTAAAAAAATAAAAATAGGTCTTGTTGCCACTGGTTTATCTTCTTTTTGTTTTGTTTTTATACGGTTAGTACAAGGTCTACAGTGTGTCTCTACACAGATCGGACTCGTAGTGATCCTCCTGTTTTCAGCCTCCCAAGCACTGGGATAATAGGCACGTGTCTCCACACCCAGTCTCAGTAGTGGTCTCAATGCGCTCCAGGGGCAGGGTGGGCACCGCACGACAGGGACCAAACCCAGGTCCAGCAGGTGCTTTACTCCTCTGAGCTATCTGGCCAGCCCTGGATTATCTTCTTTTTTGGTGCACACACTCAGTCACTGGACTGTTTTTATTTTTGTCCCATGTTGGTATGTTGACATTGAACTTGGCTTAAGAGGAGAGAGAAAGAAAATTGGCATAGGACGGGACCGGTGGAATGGCTCAGTGGTCTAAAGCGCCTGCTTGGGAAAGCTTGGGCGGCTTCAGGGACCGCAGTTCGATCCCCGGGCTCCACATGCTGTACCAGCCCTGCCCTTGGGAAGGGCTGAGCCGGCCATAAAAATGAGCGAATAAACAAATAAAGGTTCTGAAATAATAAATAAATCTTAAAAAAAAAAATTGGCATAGGTATCATAGTCAGGGGTTGTGACGGGGGCTGGTGGTCCTCCTCAGGGTTGGTGCTCGTGATTGGGGTTGGCAGTCAGGGTCGGTGGTTGTGATAGGGGTTAGTGGTCGTGACCTAGATTGGCTTCTGCCAGCCAGTGGGAAGCAGCCCTGCCACTCCAGCCTGTGCTAGCCGGCAGCAGATTTCAGCTGTTATCCCCATGTTCAGAGATGTAAGCAGCTCTCTTCAGTTAATTCTTCTGTTATATATATCCTTAATTTGACTAAGTTGCACCTTCCGGCGGTTCCTTTTTTTAGGCTTACAACAGGAGGGGAAGCAGAGGGTGAGGCAGACTTTCAGGTACACCCAGGCAGAGCAACAGAGCGGGACCTAAGAGGCTGCGCATGCATGAACGCGCAATGGCTCCCAGAGGTGGCCTCGCTTCCTGGGAGCTGTCCCCGACAGCCTAGCTTCAGCGGGTCAAGTGAGAAGGGCCACACCCTCAGGGACAGCCACTGCTCCCTCCCCGAGGCCGAGAACCCCACGCACCGGGCCACATCCGCTGCTGCTCAGGCGCCGAGCCATCAGGAAGACCTCCCGGGCCATCTCTCGTGCAGTCCGGGTGACTGGGTTCTCACCGTCCAAGCTGCCATCCACGGGAAAGAGCTGGTCCGTGTCAGCCTGCGGCCGCGCGGCACAATCAGGGCGGGCAGGAGCACTGCGGCTCTGCTGCTGCTGCGGGAGGATTACAGTTAGAACCAGTGAATCCCCACCACTCAGCCCTTTGAAGCACAGAGGGGAAGCAAGCTGCCCTCAAGATGAGAAGGAATGGGAGAGTTTCCTGACTCCTCTGTGTGCCAGCAGGACGTGGAAATCTTTTACAAGTATGTAGGGGAATAGTGCAAAGAGCTATGAAGATTATTAATCTGTATTCCGTTCATTCAGGGTTTTCATAAACAGCAACCTGACAACCTCGGTTCCTATTTAGTTAAAATATTACATTTTATTTGCTTCTCTGAATTTTCAGGTTTTACATGAATGAAGGAGCATCTATACATCTTGGAGATATCCAAGGCCAGGGATATAGCTCAGTGGCACAGCCCCTGCCTGGCAAGTGCAAGGTCCTGAGTTTGATTACCAGTCCAAGAAAAGAAAAGGAGGGGCTAGGGAGATAGCTCCATGGCACTAGTGCCTGCCTGGCAAGTGCAAGATCGTGAGTTTGAACCCCAGTCTCACAATGTCCCTGATTTTGGGAACCTGGACCCAAACATTTTATACCAGTTGGTCCTTATGAAGTAACTCTAAACTTTTGCTATGAATAATTATTATTTACCCCTATACTCAGTTGTTGGCTACTTTCTAGTAAAAATAGCAGCAGCCAGTGACACCCATGTGTGGGCTGGGTACTCACATTAGGCCGTGTCACCTTCCTGTGACCTTGGGCACAGCCTTCCTCAGGCCTTTTCCAGACCTTGAAATCAAGCCCATAACAAAGGTAAATCGAGTCACAGCACTGAGAATATCTGTGGTTATCTCTGCCTCACACTCACCAGAAGGGGCTGCGCCATCTTGGCTTTTCGGCCTCGGGATGGTGAGTTAAATTTCTTTTATTTGTACATTCCCTAGCCTGAGATGCTCTGTTAGCGGAAGTGGACTGACCCGAGTGAGTCAGCCTTGAGAAGCCACCTGGTCTTCCTACTGTTGAGTTGGCTTCTTCAATTAAGTCATTCCTACCTTCTAGAAGCTGACAGTCTTCACTGCTTTACGGGCCTAGTTCCAGCCAACTTCATGGGGGCCGGAGAGTTGGTGGCTTTTCCCTGTTTGTTTTCTGCTGCAACAGCGAGTGCAGGACAGCTCCTTCCCAAGACAAAGGTCTTGCCCCTACCCAGAGGAAGCCCGCCCCCTCCAGGAAAGATGGCTCCCTCCCTGGACAGGAGTGCTGCTGGGGGCTGAAGGAGCTTGCTACTGTCTCCATTCCGGAAGCCTGCAGTCCTGGATGGCCAGTGTCACCCTGCTGTGCGGCTGGAGGAGATGCTCCACTGGGAGCTTATGGGAGGGGATCCATCTGGGGAATTGACAGAAGGATTTTTTGTTGTTGTTTGTTTGTTTGTTTGTTTTGGCTAGCTCAGGCTGCCTTAAGGGAAGGTCTGGTAAGAAATGTGGAGCTGAGGGTGGAACTGTGGTCCCCTGTGCCTGATGGGGTTTGTCCAAGCAGGCGCTTAAACAACTGAGCTAACCTGTAAACCCCCTGGGGAACCGACAGAAATCACCCAAGTTGTGAAGCCAGTGCCTTAGGTATGTGTTAGAAGACCCTGTGGTGAAATGGATATCAAAAGGAGGTGCCAGTGACGACCTGAAGACCAGGGGTTGTGGAGCTGCTGAGTCTAAGGGACAGCAGGATCTGAGCCAAGAGGACTCAGGCCACCAGGAAGAAGGACTGGTCCTGTTCTCCTCCTCCCTAGCAATAGAGTCCCTTCTTGTGGCATTTTAATGAGAAAAACAACATAAGACTGAGGCAGTAGAGAAAGAAATAACTGGCCTTGTCAGTTCCATTTTGGAAGAAGGTCTAGAGAATCGTTTTGGGGGCTGGGGTTCTTGCAGCTGAGTGTAAGGTCATGCTGGGGACAGACCATGTTGTACCTCAAGGGCTGGCCTGAACATGCCTGCTGGGGGAACATTTGGGCCCTGCCAACCTGTTCTATCTCCTGCTGACTTTGGTCATGGGCAATATAAAAATTTGTGATTCACAATGCCTAAGGCCCCTGACATGCCCTGAGAGGAAATGAATGTCTGTGAACAATACTGAAGAGAGGCAGTATCTTTCCAATAAATCTTTTCTTTTTTAAAACTTACTGTGATTCAGGTTGGATTCTTGCCACTTGCAAACAGAAGAACCCTGACTGGAATTGGGGAGTAACATCTGAGAGGGCATGGTGGCTGGCAGTGGCCTGATTCTTGGGATCAGAAAGAACTTCGTGGAAGACAGTAGTTAAGTACAGGCACTAACTATAGGTCACTTGTTATATGCCAAGCAAGTAGAAGGAATGTTGCAAGGATACTTTCACTGACCCTCCATCAGACTGGAATACAAAGTCCAGGTAGCTCTGAGGGTCCTCGGGGCTTAGCTAGGAAATGGCAGGGACAGGGCAGCGCAGGGAGGCTGGTCCTCTCGCATGGGCTCTTAGAAGCTACAGTGCTGTCTGCTCTATCAGAAATGTACACAAGAACTCAAGACCCTGGAACTTGGCAGGAAGAAGGTTGAAGGAAAATGGAGAAAAGGTGCCCAGTAGCCTACCATGCCCATGTCTGCTCTGGAGGTCCCAGTAACCACTGGTTCAGCAGGGCAGATCACTGCTGAGCTCCCTGGGGTGCTTCTGAAGGCATCTGATTGCGAGTCCACGCTGTCCTCTGCAGAGGCTCCTGCTGTACCCTCTTCACCGTGGAGCTGGAGCCATGTGAGATCCTGTTCTGGATCTTCTGTATGTTTTAAACATTGAGCCAGGAATCTCCAGGCCTTGGGGTGACCACCTTTCCAGGCCTGGAGCTGGGCCACTGCATGGTGGGCCTTGGCCGCCCACTCCCACTGAAGCCAACCCAACCTGTGCAATCCCCACTCCTCTGGATGTTCTTGAAGCCCAGGAACTCTCTGGGCCACTTCTTTGGTGAGGATAAGAATGTTCTCCAGAGCCACATGAAGATCTTCCCAGCAGGGTCCAGACTCTTCACCTCTTGCTACAATTCCCTGTACGGCTTGGATACCAGACACCATTCTTCCCAGGGAACTTTCTGCGCTGCTCTGGGGGTTCTTGCACACACAGAGCACTGGGCAGACAGCATCATGGAAGGCACGTTCATAGTCTGCATTTATGGTGCTGAGGTGACCCATCAAGGCCCTCACTCGAAGAGTGAGCTCCAAGCAGAGAAGGTCAAAGCGTGTGGACAAGCCGGGCGATGGCCTGGCAGAGGAGACCAGGATCTGTGCCACATCCAATAGAGCATCTTGGAGCACATGGACTTCCCTGCACAGAAAGGAGACCTCACCCTTCACCTGCTCATCCCCACACAGAAGGCCAGACAGCCTGGCTGCCTCCTGCAGCCTTTCAGAAACATCTGCTACCAGGTCTGACCCTTCCTGCAACCCCTGCTGGTCCTTCACAGCCTGTCGCAGGGGCAGGAGGAACCGATTCTGTCTCTCAGTGAATCTCTCCATGGATTGTATCAGGTCCTGGACAGCCACCGACCATCCAAGGCACCCACCCTCAAGGCTTTCTTCCTGTGACTTGCGGTCTTGGAGACCATCAGAGGCCAGAACTTTGTCCAACAGCTGTTTGGCATGGATATCTGTCCTCTTCAACCTACTTTGCATTTGTAAAAGCATTTCTGGATGCCTTGCTGAATCGGGGTTCTTCTTATCTAGATCTCTGGATCCACTTTCAGCTGCGAGTTGAACCATTAAGGCTAAATTCTGCTGAAGTTCCTTAAACACTGCCACGTTCCCGGCTAGGTGAATTGTTGGTTTGGGGCAAAAGAGCTGTTGACACAGCAGATACCAGTCCCCAGCCCAGGCTACCAAAACCTGCTTGCTTTTCCTGGTCCTTTCAGGTAGCTGGAGAATCACTTCTAGAAGGCCGTTACAACTATCCGTCATTCTGTGGGCTAGCTCCTCTGGTGGGTCAGTAACAGAAAGTGGCGCCATCAAGATTTCTTGGACTCTTGTCCCGTCTGACTCCAGCTGTTCCTGTCCAGCTGGGACCTCTTGGGCTGCATCCACAGCAGCATCCTGCTCCAGCACATTGGTGTAAGCTGGGATCACTGCCTGGTGACCCTGGCTCTGCACAGAAAGAATGGTTTTGCTGCTGGTGGGGAGTGGGGGGTCTCTCCTCTGGGCATAGATGTCAGCAATCCAGGGGTGGGCAAGATGCTCCATGGATGGATGAGGCACACCGTGGTCACATGCCTCTAACTCAGGCACCTTCTGATATTTCAGCGCAGGAGGCATGGGGCCCTGAAGGCCCCTGAGAATGAAATAAGGCCAGCTCTTGATAGTGTCAACCCTCTGGACCTTCTGCCGAAGAGGACTGAGGAGGTCTGGGTGGTTGGTCCCACTGAGCCCCTCTCGCACCTGCTGAACTGAATAGATGAGATGTTTTGCCATGGTTAACACATCTGAGGCCTGAGATCCCTCTTGAGAACTGCATTCGGCAGCAGCACCCAGCGTGGAAGCAGACTGCTCCAGCTGCCATATCAAGACTCTCAGGCCATTCCGGAAGATGGGGTCTCGATTTTGGCCTACATACCTGCTCATTACCTGCACTATGTGTGTGGCTCGACCCTGCAAATAGGCCACAGATCTGGAAAACTCTCTGCACTCCCCCCTCTTCAAAGCCCACGGAAAGGCGTCCAAGTGCCTGATCATATCCTGGATGGACACCCTGAGGAACTCAGGAAGATCGAGGACATCATCAAAACACGCCAGCAGGCGCTCTGAGGCCCAGACCCAGGCCTGAAGAAGGGCCTGCAGGGCAGCGGGGCTCCAGTCCCACCCAGACCCTTGGTGGCTGCCTGAGAAAAGCCTTCGCACTCTGACCCCAAGGTCCCAGACTCCTGCCATGGCGGCTTCCATGTCTCCACCTGTTTGATGTCCCGGGCAGCAAACCCAGACCAACTGGGCCACGCGGAGCATCCGCTCTTCTTGGTCTTGGAATGCAGCGAGGAAAAGCTGGAGGCTCCTCCCGGAGTCCTCGCCATCGCCCAGGGTCTTGCTGGTGCGAGCCTCTAGGGCGGCCTTGACCAGCCTTCGCAGAGGGCTGTGGGTGTCGGTGAACGTGTCCAGGATCTGGCGCAAGAGGCCAGCGCGCACTCCCCGGGAGAGGGCCTCGGTCGCGGCCCGCAGTGCTGCGCACTTCGCCCCGGGCTCCAGCCTCTCCTGGCCGGTCCCGATCCCAAGAGTCCCGCAGGTCCCATCGGGACGCGGGACGCCAGCGCCGCGCAGCTCCAGCAGCCGGGCGCATCCGGCCAGCAGGCGCCTCCTGTCGGGCGGAGAGGAGTAGGCGGCCAGGCGCAGGCAGAGACACATCACGGCGGCTAGAGCCGCATCCTTCCCGCCGTCGCGCTGCGCTCCGCGCCCGGGCGTCACCAGCAGCTGCTGCAGGCGCCGGGTGAACGCGCCAGCCGCCGGGCGAGCGGCGCCCGGCTCCAGGCCGTCCAGGAGCTCGCCTAGGGCCTTTCTGATTAGAGCGAAGACGCGGCGCCGGGAGGCGGCCAGCTGCGGGTCAGGCGGCTGCTGGAGGGGACCGCGGGTGGCTGCGAGCAGCGCAGGGACGCTGCCCCGCAGGAGGCGCCAGGCGGGGCCGCAGCGCTCGGGCGGCCCGCGCGCCAGCAGGCGGCCCAGGTGCAGCATGGAGGCGGCCAGGTCGGCGAAAGGGCCGCGCAGGGAGGCAGTGTGGTCTGCGGCCTCCAGCGCCTCCAGGCAGGTCAGGCACCAGCCGGCCCCCCGCACCGTCTTCCTCGCCATCGCAGCGTCTTCAAGGAGTAGGACCTGAGCGGGGAAGAGAGGCAAGAAGATGATTCTGCGCTCTTGGAACAATGGAAACAGCGGTGACAGGGATGCACGCACGCCCCTACACACTAAGGCCCATTAAGCCCTCCAAGACTATTAAACGAGTATAAAATCTTGGGCCACAAATATTCACTGGAAACGTAAGGACTCCTAAATCGAAGCTACATTTAATATGGGACAGAAGGTGGAGCATTTAGGGAAAGTTTACTAGTCAGATGAGGATGCTCTGCGACTAGAGAGAGGCCTGGCCGTCAGGGAAGCCCCGCTGAGACATCTTTTCTAGTGTAGCCCTGCCATTCCCAGACAACTGTTTCCAACTCCTTCAACACAATGCTTTCACTGCAGCTTGATGATATTTAAGGGACATGAATTCCAAAGAGGAGCAAGGTCCTAATCTAAAAGGGTTGTGTCGAAATGATAGAATGCTAGTGTCGCAAATGAAAACTGTTCGCAAGCTTGGAGATGATTCAGTGTTTCTGGGACCCTTCCAGCCGAAGGCCCAGTGCAGCGGAGCTTCCACTTGGGAGCCTGGTTTGCCAACCACGCTGAGGTTTTAGCTGCCTCTCTCCATAGCTCTTGGCTGCAGACTGGGTGAAAAATGAGCTTTTTTGGTGACACTGTTCTATTAGAAATTGGTGGCAAAGTACCGAGAGTGAGGCAGCTCTATGTGGGTTTAAAATCATAGATTCCAACTGGATATATCTAACCGGTTCTCTAGGAAGCATTGATTAAATCGGTGATGATCTCTGTGCCTATGATCTTGACATAAATGTGGATGCATTTGACTCCCTGGGACAGGCATCTGTGGTGGGAATGACAAGCTTGTCTGTGCTTCCCAGCAGTGTCGGAGCAGCCAGCCAACTCTGGCAGCAGCCTCACCTTTGTGGTGTCCACGAGGATCTGCTGCATCGTGGCCACCAGCTCCTCCAGGTGGTACTGGCATGCGGGCTGCAGATGGAGCTTCTGAGCCACCAGCTTGATGTTCTTCCCAGACAGGATCAGAGACTGGGCCACTGGCTTCATTTCCCCTCTCAACCACTCCTCAGAGTGTCCCGCCAGCCTGGGTGGATGTAGCACATTTATACTGTGATATTATTTTAAAAGGAAAAGAAATATATGCATAAAGGAATTACAGTGCACAGCATGTAGCTCTATGCCTCCATTGAAACAGGCATGGGACTGCATTTATGGTATAGGAGTCTAAAAGACTGTTAAAATTGTTAAACAGTTCCTTATCTTCAAGTCTCTGGCATTTTGGATTTGGTTAGAGTTGTTCTTCAATATTTTTCTCAGATGTGGTGTTGTATTCACTAAATCCTACAGATCCTGATTTACTTTCTTCCTACTGTCAAGTTAAAGAGGTTAATAATGAGCTACGAGGTAGAGCCTTCTACATCTCAGGCTTTTCCTCTAAACAGCCTGGATCCTTGATTCCAGTATGTCCTGGTTTCCAGAGCTACAAGTAAAAATGCTAAGAACAATCTGGGTAAAAATAGCAAAAATAAAAGTTCCAATGAGCATTCATACACAGGTATTTCTTTAGACATATGCTTCTTTTTCCCTTGGAGGAATACCTTGTAGTAGTAGTTGGTATTAGGTTTTAGGGAAATAGCTAAAACGTTCTCCAGAATAATTGCAAGATATTATATTCTTATCAGCACTGTGAGCCTTCCAGATCCTCCATGCCATCATCAACACTTGCTGCTATCTAAATTTAATCATTCCAAATAAATGTGCAGTACTGAAAATTGAACTCAGGACCTTCTGCTTGACAGGCAAGCGCTTACTCCCGGTTAGGCTGTATATTTTTCTGCTATCAGCCATTCCTGTTTTCTAAATATTCATCTTCTGATGCATTTTCTAACAAAAGAAAACAATGGCCAGCCCTGGCCTCTTAGGGTCCTGCCTAAAGCCAAGTCCTGCTAAAGCCCTGGCTTGGGGGAAGCAGATGAGACCAGGCGCTCCTAGCTCCAGAGAACGTGCCCAGCTGAGGAGAGCTAGAGCCTGCCAGGCACATGCTGGGCATCTCCGTGCTGCCTGCTCCCACTTGCCTTGTAGGCGAGCAGCCCAGAGCTGCCCTGGAAACCCATGCAGGCAGACTTAGGTCCAAATAGGGATTATTTGAAGTATTGCTGGACATAAGGGCCGGCCCCACTTCCTTGGTCATGAGCACAGGTAATTCTGTGTGTCTTACCAGGAATAGATACTACAGAGAAGGCAGTTATGGTGAAACAGATAAAAAAACAGTTTTACTTGGGAGGCTTGGTGATAGATTGGCAGACTAAGTGCTTGCCTGGCAAGCGCAAGGACCAGGGTTCAATCCCCGGTGCCACATGCCATGCTAGCTCACCCTGGGAACACCATGCCGGACAATGAAACCAGGCATGGTGGCTGTCATCGCAGCACTGGGGAAGCTATGACAGGATGATCACTATGAGTCTGAGCTGCGTAGTGAGACCCTATACCAAATAAATAAATAAAAAGTTGGTTTTTTAAAATTTTTTATAAGCCGGGCATCGTGGCTCACGCCTATAATACCAGCACTTGGGAGGCTGAGGCAGGAGGATTGATGTGAGTTCAAGACCAGCCTGAGCTACCAAAGTGAGCTCAAGGCCAGCCTGAACTAAACATTGAGACCCTGTCTCAAAAAGACAAAAAAAATTTTTTTTAATGTTTTTTTAATTTGAGTGTGTTTGTGGGCTATGTGACTACAAAATCCATTGTGTGTGAGAAAATTTAGATTCCACAAAATATTAAAATAGCATTAAGTTGCTCTGATCTCAAACTTGTGAACAAGTTACACTGATATTTTGGCAAATTTCTTTCTATGCATTTTATTTTTGCCTAATTGGAGTCACTCCATACGTACCGATCCTGCCTGTCCCTTCCACTCCACATCTTCGTTTTATCCTAGCCAAATAAATATAGCATAAAATTCACCATTTTAACAATTTTCAGGGCTGGGGAGATAGCTCAGTAGAATAAGCGCTCACCCGGCAAGTGCAGGGTCCTGAGTTCAATCCCTGGCACTGTAATAATAATAATAATAATAATAATAATAATAATAATAATAATTTTCAGTGTGCAGTTCTGTGCATGGAGCACAGTACATCCACGCCTATGTTCTCCCTGCTGCCAACCTCCAGAGATTGTCTCATCTTCCCAAACTGAAACTCTGCTCCCTATCAACACTCATTCCCCACCTTGTTCTCCTCCCTTTGCCACTCCCCTTTGGTCCCTGCTGCAGGAACCTCACGTAAGTGTGGTCACACAACATCTACCCTTTGTGCCTGGCTCACTCCACTCGGCACAATGTTCTTGGAGTGCACCCGTGTTGCAGCATGTGTCAGAATTTCCTCAAGATTGAAAAGCTACATAACATTCCATTAATGTGTTGACATTCATAACATTCCATTATGTAATTTTAAGTGTACAAAAGTTACAACATAGTGCTGTGTGTGCTGCCATATCCTTTGACCCGATCCTCCTATTATCATTTGGCCACATCTGCTTTATCATTTCCTTTTCCATCTCCCTCTGTGTAGATAGTTCCAGGGACAAAGATCCTTTACCCACAGCGATTCAGTGTGGATTCCCTAAGAACAGGGATATTTAACTTTCATAACCACAGAATCATCATCAAAATCATCAAATTAGGAAGGCTGAGGCAGGAGGATCAGTGCGGGTTCGAGACCAGCCTGGGCTACAAAAGTGAGCCCAAGGCCAGCCTAAACTGTATAGCAAGACCCTCTCTCAAAAAAAAAAAAAAAAAAAGACCAAAAAAAATCATCAAATTAAACATTGACACGACACTATTACCATTATTCGACATCCACATTTTGCTAATTGTCCTATCTGAGAATGTGCGTTACATAACCATTCAAGTCTTACACTAGGCAGGATTCTAATGTTATGCTCCCTTTCCCAGCACCAAGACTCCTGTCTCTTGGCTAATCTAAGAAACACAATCTAGGTACTGCTGTGCAAGGACTCTGCAGATATAATTAAGGTGACCGATAAGCAGTCCCAAAATAAGGAAGCTATCCTGGATTATCTGGGTGTCCCTAATAGAACTATGTGAGCTGTTAAAAACAGAAGAGAGCTGAAGTGAGTGAGAGATTTGGTAGATGTTAGAGAGCTCAAGCTGTAAGAGTAACTTGACCGGTCATTGCTAATGGCGCCATGTGGCATGCAGTCACCCCACAGAGGACAGACCAGAGTCTGGTCATCAAGAAAGCAGAGATGTCAGTCCTGCAACCACAAGGATTGAGACTCATCCAGCCCCCTAAAATGAGGCTGGAAGTGGATTCTTCCCAGATCATGCAGACAAAAATCTGCTAGGCTGACATCTCCATTTCAGCCCAGGAGACTCACACCCAAGGAAGCCGTTGAGCTCACCGACCTCCCACCAGCGAAACTCTGGGGTAATGAATTTGCATCATCTTAGGTTGTGACACGTGCAGTGACATATTCCAGCAACAATAGTAAACCAATACAATTCCCCAGAAGCCCTAATCGGGAACACTTCCTGAAGCTTGCTCTTTCCTTGACCTCTGCTCTTTATGATGAATATGAGCCAGTCATAGAAAGTTCTTCAATTTGGCTTTCCCTGATGTTTTATTAATACACTCAGGCTGCATATTTCAGGAAATAACCCTCTAAGACGGACGCTGGGTCTTTCTCAGTGTCCTGCAACAGCAGGAATGCAATGCTACTCTGTTCTTAGAATAGTAAAGCTACCTTTTTTTTTTTTTTTTTTTTTTTTTTTTTTTTTTGTCTTTTTGAGACAGGGTCTCACTGTGCAGTTCAGGCTGGCCTTGAGCTCACTTTTGTAGCCCAGGCTGGTCTCGAACTCACACCAATCCTCCTGCCTCAGCCTCCTAAGTGCTGGGATTACAGGCGTGGGCCACCATGCCCGGCTAGTAAAGCTCATTTTGATCACTGGGGGAAGATGGTACCCACGGAGCCACTGTTCTGTAAAAGTGTTACTTTCTCCTGTGTAATTAAGCAAAACTCTTCAGGGCCTTGATACAATATGAACACCCTTCCTTCATTAACCTTTTGCCCACTAATTTTAGCATCTCTCAATGACGATCTCTGCCTGGAACAGTTGCAATAATTCCCAATTAACTCCATTATTCCTCTGTGTGTATTAATTGCTCCTGTACTATAAAGAGCTACATCCCCAATCTTTTTATATCATCTATTTTCAGATAGGGTTTTCCTAACTTGCCCAGAGTGGCCTCCAACTTGTGATCTTCCTACCTTGGCTGGGATTACAAGATTGTGCCACCGTGCTCAGCTTCTAGAAGCCTTTTGGTGGGACACAGGACTACTTTTTTTAGTTAAAGATGTTTTGGCAGCTTGATTACTGTTAGTAATATTTATTAACATTAGCTCAACAGTGAGTGTGTGCCTAGGATCTTCAAGGCCTTGGGTTCTATCCCCCAGCACTGCAAACAACAAGAAAGCAACTTGTTATTGTTAGGTTGCTTGGGGCTGTCCTGTAGGCTTCAAGGGACCAGGACTTGTGTATGTAGGCCAGTGAGAGGAGAAGAGGAAGAGTTAGAGAGGGCCCTGGTGAGGCTCGACCCCTACTGACCTGCTCCCCTAGGCCTCTCTGTGACCCCAAGGAGAACGGCCCCTTAGGGGAAAACTCAACTATTTCTGAAATGTTTACATGTTTAAATTATACCCTAATTATTTAGTAAGTGATTGGCTTGGTGTTTTATCAAAAATTTATCTTTTGACATTTGACTTCTTTCCAAAAGCATCTGAGGGCATGCTCAGGCATGTTTTTTCTGCCACTGGATGGGGCCTGGGCACAAGTTCTTTGAAAGTGTTACCTTTTGGCAATGTGCACAAACCCTTCACTAGCTTGGGCGAGCTCCTCAGCCATCTTCTCCAGAGAAGCAAATGCTTCGCTCTTGACATCTTCCATCTCCACTGAGATGAGCAGATGGCAAAGCTGGACGGCCATCGAGGAGATGATTCTCTCTATGGCCTTGTTCTGCACCATGGAGCTGGTGTCATTGAAGAGGAAGGCTTCCATCTCTTCTAGTCTGTGAACAGAAATTATTTTATTTATTTATTTTTGTCTTTTTGAGATAGCGTCTCGCCATGCAGCTGAGGCTGGCCTTGAGCTCACTTTTGTAACCCAGGCTGATCCCGAACTCACACCAATCCTCCTGCCTCAGCCTCCTGAATGCTGGGATTACAGGCGTGAGCCACCACGCCCGGCTTATGAACAGAAATTATGGCACCTTTGTTCCTCATGCTTCTTGACATGCAAAGGTATCTCTTGACTCAATGGTACTTCTTGACCTAATCGTCTGAAAATCTATGAGATATTAAGATGATAAATAGGTTCATATTTAGGACTATTAGTACAAGATAACTCCTGCTTTAGCAGAAATGGGAAGACACAATGAAATAGGCGCAGATAGAATTAGACAGCTTAAGAACAGGCCAGTGAATATAGCAAGTCATGGTGCTGTATTCCTGTAATCCTAGCACTCTGGAGGGCTGCAGCAAGAGAATCAGAAGGGTGAGCCCAACATGGACATTGAGGGATTTAGGAGGACTCTATCTCAAAATAATAAATAAAAAGGCTAGGGGCTGCAGCTTAGTACATAGGTCATAAGTTAAATTAGTAAGTATGAGAAAGACACAGAGACAAAGAGAGGAAAAGAGAGAGAGAGAGAGAGAGAGAGAAGGAGGGAGGGTGGGAGCAAGGGGGAAGGAAGGAAGGAAGGAAGGAAGGAAGGAAGGAAGGAAGGAAGGAGGGAGCCCAGGATACCCCACTACCCCCTTCACAGGATTCCCTAGTTCCTAGCTGGAAGGATTTCACAAGGAAAAACGACTGCTTGAGTTTCTTAAAAGTAACAAAGAAACTAAGACTAACAGAGGCAATTGCCTTTAAAAACATCGTGTGTGTGTGTGTGTGTGTGTGTGTGTGTGTGTGTGTGTGTGTGTTGCAACCTATGTTGATATGCATTTCTGGGTACTTTTAAGCCTCAGAGAGGCCCAAGGGTCAGAAGCATACTCAGGCACAGCGAGGTTCCTTTAAAGAGATTAAGGGTGTTTCTCTCAACCCAATGAGAAAAATCCTCTAGGCAGTTTAAGAATATTGTTCCATGCGAGCTGGAGTAGAGAAAGGATTATGTCAAGGAGCTTTGCACCCAAGCTTCATCTAATGGAGTTGGCCCCAGGGACACACAGTTTCTTCCTGTCCCTCTCCCCTCTTCCCTCCCCTTCCCCTCTCTTCTTCCCCTCCGTTCTTCCCCTCTTCCCTTCCTCTCTCCCCTCCCCCTCACATTCGCAATTAGGACTACAACATATGACTTCTAGAGGACATATTCCATTCATACAACTCAATATCATATAGTTATTGGCTGTACCCCACATCTCTTCTCCATGCCTGGGCATAGAGCAGGAGACAAGCCTCCACTCTGGGAGAGGAACTATGTGCAGTTAAGCAGTTGGGAGCAATTATTTCATTCGGGAGGGGTCGTCTGTACTAGGACTCAAACTTGATTTTGTTTGCAGTTTGTCTGAGATACGGTTTCACTAAGTTGCTCAACTTAGGCTGAAAGTATGATCCTCCTCCCTTGGACTCCTGGGTAGATCCCAGCAGTCTACCGCAGGGCCTGGTGGAAGGGGATCCTTTACAGATGGGTGCACTAGCGATTGTTAGGGGACAAGCTTCATGCATCTGGACAAGAGTGCACTGACCCCATAGGGGGCGCCTGGGTAAGGCCTGGTGCCAATCTTAAGGACAGATTCTGCTGGGGGGCTGCCTAGATGTCTCTGTGTCCA
Source organism: Myocastor coypus (assembly GCA_004027025.1). NCBI lineage: Eukaryota > Metazoa > Chordata > Mammalia > Rodentia > Myocastoridae > Myocastor > Myocastor coypus. Next base: position 43,871 of record PVJA010008078.1, read on the forward strand.
CTCCCACAGGCAATGTGGACCGTGGCCCCCACCAGCGACGTCTGAACAAAAACGTATTGGTCCATGGTCCTTCTCTCAGCAGCACACTGGGGCCAGTGACGACATGATAAAGAATGTGAAAATTCCGTTCCCAAACCTCCAACACCATGCTGTATGCCTGGAAGGGCTTCCGGGTCACATTGTGTCCACGATGGGTTTGGCGGTGGACAGAGCCAGCACTCAGGAAAGTGTTGCGGAGGGGTGGAGAAGATGAGCCTAAGCCCTGAGCACACTGCGGAAACTGAGATTCAAACAAAAGCTTGCCTTGGACACACACTTGTTACTTTTCCTAAACCATGTTGGTTGTGTTTGGAAAGTCCAACTGGCGCATGACAGGCACCAGCCTTCTGGGGACTTTCTTTTCTGCATGGGGACAACATGGAGAGCCTGCCAAAATGCAGTGAAATCGTGCAGAATCCTGAGACACCATAAATGTCCAGAAGGAGAAGCTCTTGTACTTCTACTTTCCGTTTGTTTGTTTGCCTTAGTAGTTTGTTTGATATTGTTGTCCTGGGCTTTGAACCCAGGGCTTCACACCGATGTCATTTCCCCAGCCCATCAACCCTTTTTTATTTTTATTTTTTTATTTTGAGACAGGGTCTTGCTAAGCTGTCCAGCCTGGTCTGAAAGTTGTGATCTTTTTACCTGTGCCCCAGAGTGCTAGGGTTATTTATTTAGGTGGTCCTGGGGATTGAACTCAGGACCCTGCACTTGCCAGGTGAGTGCTTTTCCTACTGAGCCATCTCCCCAGCCCTGAGAGTGCTAGGGTTATATCTGGGCACCATTATACTTGGCTGCATTCTCATTTTCAAATAGCTAGCCCATATACCACTTTTATTTTATTTTATTTTTTTCTTGTTTCAGAACTTTTGTTTGTTTGTTTGTTTGTTTTTATGGCTGGCTCAGCCTGCCCTGAGGGCAGGGCTGGTGCAGCATGTGGTGCTGGGGATCAAACCGCTGTCCCTGCAGCCACCCAAGCTTTCTTAAGCAGGCGCTTTAGACCACTGAGCCATCCTGCTGGGCCCATATACTACTTTTAGTATGAACTCTGCTAACAAAACACTTCAATCCATCAAAGTATGTATCAAAATGTACTATAAAATGTGTTATTCCAGACAGAGGATTTGACACATAAAGAAAAGGGTAGAGGATTATTCCTGTTTCTGAACATATCCAGTAACACCACCCTAGCCAGAGCATACATTAGAAAATTCTAAAATCCTTTTGATTGACAGTCATGGTTGTAGCTACTCCCAGAGAAACTGCAAGGTGGGAGACAAAGGTATCTTTCCTTACCTTAGTGGGAAGACTCTCTTCATTTTCAGACCACTGTATGCCAGAAGTCTACCTGGTTTCCCAGCACAGAAATCTCTCTGTGTTTATACACAGCGTGGCACCCCGACTGGGACAGCTCCAGCAACTGTTACCTGATCTGCCACTGATGTCACCAACAGTATGGCTCGCTAGCGAGCAAACATCATAATTTATGCATGGAGTATCGGAAAGCCTGGTGCTGGGGCTTCAGGCTGATGGTCCTGCTTGTTCTCAGGAACCAAAATGAGAGTCTGGGAAGCCAGCTACAAGTTTCAATCTGCCCAGTCCTGAGAATAAAGCTCAGCAATGAGTCCTTGGAACGTGTTGTTGAGTGGAACTCAAAGGGAATTGGGCTCCTGGAGGACTGCAGGCTGGAGGATGACCGCCTGAGCCCCTTAATTAATTTGGGTTCTTATTTCTTGGTCCCTCATCTGTGCCTTCTGATAAGAGCTTTGTGAGCTATAGCAGGCTGCTATTTCTCAAGAACTGTAAGAGGAAGGGAGGCCTAACCTGAAGGGAGCACAGATTTAAGTACAAATTAGGTGTGCCGTGTGTCCCCAGGGGCTTTCCCTGCATCCTCTCACTTCATCAGGCAAGTATTCTTTTTCTTTCTTTCTTTTTTTTTTGTCTTTTTGAGACAGGGTCTCACTATGCAGTTGAGGCTGGTCCTGAGCTCACTTTTGTAGCCCAGGCTGGTCTCAAACTCGCACCAATCCTCCTGCCTCAGCCTCCCGAGTGCTAGGATTACAGGCGTGCGCCACCACACCCGGCTTGGCTTTTTTGAGACAGGGTCTCGCTATGTGGTTCAGGCTGGCCTTGAGCTCACTTTTGTAGCCCAGGCTGGTCTCGAACGCACACCGATCCTCCTGCCTCAGCCTCCCGAGTGCTGGGATTACAGGCGTGAGCCACCACACCCGGCTATCAGGCAAGTATTCTGTTTTTCACTTTTTTTTGTTAAAACTGCCAAGTGAAAATTGGAGGTATCTGTGGCTCACGACACGATGTTTTGTGGAAGGGCTTTGTCAAAGTATTTAACACAATCACTTATTAGGTGCTTTTCACTGGACAGATGAGGAAACCAAAGCTCACAGAGGCTCAACATCTTTCCCCACAATCTTACAGCACTAAGGAGTGATTGGAGACCGAATTCAGATCTTTTTTTTTTTTTTTTTTTTTTTTTTTTTTTTTTTTTTTTTTTGCTTTTTGAGACAGGGTCTCACTATGCAGTTCAGGCTAGCCTTAAACTCACTTTTGTAGCCCAGACTGGTCTCGAACTCACATCGATCCTCCTGCCTCAGCCTCCCGAGTGCTGGGATTACAGGCGTGCGCCACCACACCCGGCCAAATTCAGATCTATGCCTGAGTTATAGTGAAGTCTGGTTCTCCTATATATATATGTCTGTGTTTTTGAAGGCAGAGGAGGCCAGGCCATCTGAAGGGCATAGAATGGCAACCTCTTCCTTGACAGGCAATAGATTCCTAAAGATGACATTGTTTGGGCTGTGGCTGGCCTGGCGAAAAGAAACCATTCTAAAACATTTTTATTTTTATCTTTTTGAGACAGGGTCTTGCTATGCAGTTCAGGCTGGCCTTGAGCTCACTTTTGTAGCCCATGCTGGTCTCGAACTCGCACCGATCCTCCTGCCTCAGCCTCCCGAGTGCTGGGATTACAGGAGTGCACCACCACACCCAGCTCTTTAAAGCATTTTAAAAAACATAAGGACATTGACTCTAGAAGCTAATTATAAAAATGTTGGGAGGGCCAGGCTGATAGCTCAGTGGACAAAAGCCCTGTTTGGGCAGAGCACAGGGCCCAGAGTTCCATCCTGGCATGCTGTGCCCGCTCCACCCATGGGGCAAGCAGACACTGTGATTGAGACTGGGTGTGGTGGCACGAGCCTGCAATCCCAGCTCTTTTGAGGCTGAAAACAGGAGGATCACTATGAGTCTGATGTAGCCTAGTTAGCATCTCAAGTAACCGGAGTACAATAAACAAAGCCCAGGGACAGCTATGGTCTGTTATTGAAAATGTCGGAGGGGCCTGGTGGAGTGGCTCAGTGGTCTAAAGCGCCTGCTTGGGAAAGCTTGGGCGGCTTCAGGGACCGCGGTTCAATCCCCGGCACCACACGCTGCGCCAGCCCTGCCCTCAGGGCGGGCTGAGCCGGCCATAAAATGAGTGAATAAACAAATAAAGGTTCTGAAACAAGAAAAATAAAAAAAAAATAAAAAAAAAAAAAAGAAAATGTCGGAAAGCTGGGACTCCAGGTGATAGCAGCTTCACCTGTGGGATCTGTTTGTCGCTTTCTCCCTTGCTTGAATGTTAGTGGTTAACGTTGCACGTTGCGAAGAAAACAAAGACCCAAAAACAAAAGTTTGGAACGCTTTTATTAAAACTGAGCTCAGCCCCATCCCCAGTGCAGGCTGAGCCAGCCATAATATTTAAAAAATAAAAAATAAAAAAGTTTTCTTTTGGCTTACAGCTTTGGAGTTTACAGCTCCTGGTTGGTTGACCCTGTTGCTTTGGGCCTGGGGTCGGAAGTACGTGACAGAACAATTGCCACTCGTGGGTCTCAAGAACACAGCCCTGGGGCCTGGCAGGATGGCTCAGTGGTCTAAAGTGCCTGCTTAGGAAAGTTTAGGTGGCTGCAGGAACTGCGGTTCGATCCCCGGCACTGCATGCTGAGCCAGCCCTGCCCTCAGGGCTGAGCCGAGCATAAAAATGAATAAACAAAAGTTCTGAAACAAGAAAAAATAAAATAAAAAATTCTAAAAAAAAAAAAAAAAAAAGAACACAGCCCTAATGTGTACAAATCTCTCACTAGGTTCCACTTCTTAAAGGTTCCACCACCTTCCACCAGCACCCTGCAGTGGAGGCCTTTAACACATGGTCCTTTTGGAGACATTCGAGATGCAAACCATAGAACTCCATGCCTAAGTGTTGATGCAGCATGGTTTGCAAGGAGAGCCTGCTAAATTCAGCTTCTCGGAGAAAGGCACAAAGGACATTTTTCAATTGAATTTGTACTAAGTTCCGGCCCTAGTATGCATTGCCGAATTATGATGGTGGTCATTGAACATGGCTGAAGCCCTAAAATGACAGCTTATCTTCCCACAGACCACCTCCTCCCCTTTCCCCAACCCAGGCCAGATACAGTTTCCTTTCATTTTCCCAAGGGAGGACCCAATCAACTCCTTAGGTGTCACTAGACCCGCCCCTCAAGCTGCACCCCTGGCAAAAGTCCATGAAGTCTCAGCCTCCATTGTCTCAGGTCAGAGGATCCCCCATCTCCTTCGGATTCTCTCCTGTCTTTAGAATCAATAAAGGCCTCTTTATCTTTCCTCTCTGTACTGAACCACTAGAAAAACCTAAGAAGTTTAGCTTTCTGTTCTTGTTTAACTTCGTAATTGCTAAAAAAAGAAAAGAAAAAAGATCATCTTATCCACCGTTTAGAAGCAGAGCTTTCTTTTCGTTCCTTCAAAAGTTCTCTATTAAGTACTTCAGGGACAAGCTCCGCGTGGGAAGCTAACAGCTAAAGCTGAAATGGGGATCCTTGACTTTGTGAAGAAGGGGTTGTAACAGCAGGCGCTCAGCACTGGGAGGCTGGCACACCTGGGGGGCTAAGGAGATCAGTGTGTGGGGGGCGGTCATCTGGCCTGAGACAAAGAAAGCTGAGACTTGTTGGACTTTGTCAGAGGCAGGGTTGAGGGGCAGGTTTCGTGACACCTAAGGAGCTGATTGAGGTCCCCCTGGTGGTGTAGGAAAGTGAAAGGAAATGGTAACCAGGAGTGTGGTGAAGAAGGGGGAGGTGGTCTCTGGGAAGGTAAGCTGTTGTTTCAGGGCTTCAGCTGTGTCTGGTGACCACCATGGTAACTCAGTAATTCATACTGGGGCCAGAACCTATTGCTAAGTATTATACTCAGTGGGGTTGAGAAGGAAAATGATGGCTAATTAAATGTTTTGATTTATGGAGACTTAATTTGTTTATCTGGTACACGTTTGTCAAGTTTGGAAGAGTTAATACACACTCCACATCCAAACCCCACCCGGCCTACTGTAATTGGCCTTGATGGTGATCAGAGTACTTCAAAGACTCTGGAGGAGAGGGGCTGGCGCTCACAATGGGGAGACTTGGTGAGAGGCCCTGGCTTGGAAACTGAGGACTCAGCTTCCAATGAGCCATTGGAGTTTGCTGTATGGCTCAGTGTGACAAAGATTAACTGGGCCTAGTGTTAGGGGACAACTAGACAGGTTGAGAAGCCAAAGCAGGAAGAGTAGCTACAGGGTAGCTGCTGTCATGGGACAGTGGGATCATGGTGCTGTTAAGGATGAGGAGGGGAAACAATCTCTGGTCGTTTTGGTATCTAAGACACAGAGGTGCTAGAATAGTTCAGGATTTTGAGGCCTGCTTCTTAGGAGCACCACCTTGGGCCCATGTGAGAAAGCTGCAGAGGCTGTGTCGCTGACCTCCTCTAACCATGTCCTTCCCTACAGATGAAATATGGTGGGCTAGGGCCGGTGAGATGGCTCAACGGTCTAAAGTGCCTGCTTAGGAAAGCTTAGGCAACCGCAGGGACCGTGGCTCGATTCCCAGCACCACCTGCTGCACCAGCCTCACCCCTAGGGCAGGCTAAGCTGGTTATAAAAAAAAAAAGAAAAATTACACTGGGCTGGCCAAAGAGTTCAGCAGATTAAAGCACCTGCAAGCAGGCCCAGGGGCTAGGGGTTCGATCCCCTGGGCCTTCTATGCTGGCCCTGTCCCCAGGGTGTGCTTGAGATGGCAATTGAGACTGGGAGTGGTGGCACATGCCTGTAATCACAGCTCTTGGGAGGCTGTAAACAGGAGGATCATTATGAGTCTAATCTAGTAGTGAGACCCTGAACACCCTATAGACCTTTCCCTAAAATACAAAAAAAGAAAAGAAAGAAAAAAGAAAAGTTACAGTGTGAGGTGTGACCACCACACACAGAGGTGGCAGGGCTCTTTTTTTCTTTACCTTTATTTATTTACTTAAGTTATGGCCTGCTCAGCCTGCCCTGGGAGTGGGGCTGGCTCAGCATATTATGCTGCAGATCGAACTGCAGCCCCTGCAGTTGCCTAAGTTTAGGACTCCTTCTTTCTAAACTGTGCGAGGTGGCTGTGATCGGATTTCCTGTCCCAAGAGCAAGGCCAGTTTTCTGGACCTACATGGACTCTATCCCTGGAGTCTGCTCACCTGAAGTGCCAGATGAAGTAGAGGGTGGGGAGAAACAGGGTGGGTCCCTGGCAAGGGTAGGACCACTCCCTGACCTTAGTCTGAGACTCTGACTCCAAAAACTCACCTGTCTAGGTCATCCATATAAAAGTATTTTTAAGGTAGAAAGATATTTTTCTTTAGCTTGTTCATTTGGCTTGTAGCTTTGATTGATTGATTTAGACAGGCTCTCGCTATGCAGTTCAGGCTGGCCTTGTGCTCACTTCTGTGGCCCCCAGGCTGGTCCAGAGCTCACAGTGATCCTCCTGTCTCAAACTCCCAAGTGCTGGGATTAGAGGTGTGTGCCACCGTGCCTGGTTCTCGAATATTTATTGTAGACAATTAGATATGTGATTCTCATACAAACTCTTATCCTGAAACTATGAGAGGAGGACTTTTTAGCCCAAATATTCCTTATTTAGGGTTGCAGTAGAACTCTTCTCTAAATCTTCTCTTTTCTAAGGATGTACCTCTTGGACTGTGTTATTAATACCCAAATCACACTTCTTTTGTTATTGCACTAGTCTGTTTTTAAAAATTTGGGTCTTCTTTTATAGGGCAGATGAGTTTTTGTCACATATATACCTATGTATCTATATACATGGGACATCTCATCCCATTCTTAATTTGAAGGATGCCAATACATTAAAATGTTATTCCTAGATATTTTTGTACTCTTGTGTTGTTGCTTTACCTTATGGCCTTATCTTTTAGTTTTACTGCTTTGTCTTTTGCCTTCAGAAGTATTAGATCATAATGCATCTATAACGGACTTATGCATATATTGCATTGTAGGGATTAGGAATTTTTTATATGCAATGTCACCTTTATTATAAATCTTGCCTTACCTCATCTATCAAAAATCCATCCTTTAAAAGTGCCTGCTTAGGCAGATGCAGGGACTGGGGTTTATCCCTGGTGTGGTGGGCCATGCCACCCCATCCCTGGGGTATGCTGAGATAGTGATTGAGACTGGGCATGGTGGTGCAGGCCTGTAATCCCACCTTGGGAGGCTGGAAACAGGAGAATCACTATGAGCCCCATCTGTGTAGTGAGACCTGATAGACTCTGTACTAAGTACATAAAAAGTACATCCTTTGCCCTACTTATCTGCAGTGTAATCTTTGTTATAAGCCATGTCACCACATGTATGTGTCTTTACACTGATTAGTTTCTGCAACACCCTACTCCCTTAATTTTAGTAGTTTGTAGTTAAAATATACTTCTTATCATTCTTTTTTTTTTTTTTTTTTTTTTGTCTTTTTGAGACAGGGTCTCGCTATGCAGTTGAGGCTGGTCCTGAGCTCACTTTTGTAGCCCAGGCTGGTCTCGAACTCGCACCGATCCTCCTGCCTCAGCCTCCCGAGTGCTGGGATTACAGGCGTGAGCCACCACGCCCAGCCTACTTCTTATCATTCTTGTTTTCTGGTAGTGTGAGTCTTCCAGTTTGCTTCTTCAGTATGACTTTATCATTCCTGGCCCTTTGAATTTTTTGAAAATGTTTTTAGTTTTTTGGCACAGGGTCTCACTACACAGCTTGCACTCATAGTAATCCTCCTGTCTCAGCCTCCTCAGCACTGGAATTACAGGTGTGTGCCACCATGCCCATTTTCGGTGACCATGGGTCCAGGGTTCCAGGCCCACACAGCACGTGAAACTAAGGATCGAACGCAGATCCTCACGCTTGCTAGGCAGGTGCCTAGACTGCTATCTCTCCAGTCCAGTCCTTTGAATTTTGTAAAAGTTTTAGAATTGCCCTGTACCAGGTGTCCCTGGTATAAAAATAGGTGGCTTGTTTGGGAGATAATCCCAAAAATCAGCTGCTGAGTAAGGTAGAGTCAGGGACAAGGAAGGCCAAGAGAGGGTACACTGACCTGCAAGCTACAGTGGTGGACAACTGGTGCTAAGTACTGCAAACAACTGACATGCAACTGTAAGTACATCCTGGCAGATTTGAGGGAGGGCAGAGAACGCCAGAGTGTCTTACATCAATCCTGCTTGTTGTTTTGGTGCTGAGAATTGAACTCAGCCAGAAGCAGGCAAGGCAGGTGCTGTATCTCTGAGCTACCTCCCCCAGCACTTTTTATTTTGGGACAGGTTCTTTTTCTGTCCTCCAGCTGGCCTCCAACTTGAGATCCTCCTGCTTCAGGTTCCCGAGGAGCTGTAATCACAGGCTACCAACCAACTTTTGTCCCCTATAAATGGAGCGCTACACCCAGTCCTCAGGTGCCTGCTCCATCTGTGCTCTGAAGGGTAGGATGGGTGCCGAGCCCAGTGCTCCCCGGAGCCTGCAGCATGGTATGAAATCTGGTTCAGTAGGCCTCTGCCAAAGGAAAGGGGCATAGGCAGGAAAGACAGAGGGGAAGGGACACAAAAAGGACAAGACCTGTCATGCACAAGTCCTAGTCCCCATGAGGAAAGAGTTCACCATGCATAGCATATATACTATGCTATGATTTAACTCAGGACCTTTGCTTGCCAGGCAAGCACTTATTCTACTGAGCTATCTCTCCAGCCCTTTTTTTTTTTTCTTGTCTTTTTGAGACAGGGTCTCGCTATGCAGTTGAGGCTGGCCTTGAGCTTACTTTTGTAGCTCAGGCTGGTCTCGGACTCGCACCGATCCTCCTGCCTCAGCCTCCCGAGTGCTAGGATTACAGGCGTGAGCCACCACGCCCGGCTCTCTCCAGCCCTTTGTAAAAAAAAAAGTTAAGAAAGGAGCCCTGGACTCAAAGCAAGCCTAAGTACACGCACCACCCCGACTCTACTTTGTGGTTAAGGGGGTAGTGGGGGCTTTGGAAGTTTTTGCTTTCTTCCCATAAAACGTCCTAAATAGTGGAAGGAACCAGAAGTCTGCAAAAAGAGATCATCCCGGCCAGAGAGATAGCACAGCGCCATAAGCACCTGCCTGGCAAATGTGAGGTCCAGAGTTTGATCCGATACTCCAGAAAAACAACCAAAGTAGGGAGTCACCCGGGTCCCCACTACTCCCCCACTACATCTCTCAAAGGCTATACACTACGGCTCAGAACCCGCAGCCAGGGCCCAGATTCCGGCTGCCGCGCGTGCCCCAGGCCCCTCGGGAACGCGCCTGGAAGGCGGAGCGGGCCGCACGGCATCACGGGCCGGGGGCGGGGCCGCGCCGGCGGGGGGCGTGGCGTCCCGTGGCTCTGACCACTCAGCGGGCGCGAGGGTACCGGGGGCGTGGCGGGGCTCCCGAGGGGCGCGGGCCGGGCGGGGGCGCGCGGTGGGGCCGAAAGCTGCGGGCCCGTCAGGGTCGTCCCTGCAGCGGCGGCGGTGGCGGCGGCGCTGGGGCACGCAGCCCTTCGCCATGTACACCTTCGTGGTGCGCGACGAGAACAGCAGCGTCTACGCCGAGGTGTCCCGGTTGCTCCTCGCCACCGGCCACTGGAAGAGACTGAGGCGGGACAACCCCAGATTCAACCTTATGTTGGGGGAGAGGAACCGGCTGCCTTTCGGGAGACTGGGTGAGCCTCGCCGCGCTTACCGCCCCGGCTCTCGGCCGCCCCTCCCACGGCCCAGGCAGCGAGCGCTTTTGTTTTTCAGGTCATCAGTCTTCCCCTCCGCGTGCTGTCCCCGGCCCATGTCGGACCGACTCAGAAAGACCAGAGCCCAGGCTTTCAGAACCGTCCGGGCCGCAGGGGCCGTGCGGCCCCCCACGAGGACCTGTCTGTCCTTGCGGCGCGGGGGCGTCAGCTGTCGGCTGGGGCCCGGGGTTCAGGCCCAGATCCGGCGAGAGGTGGCCGAGCGCTAGGCGGGCGCGGCTCTACAGAGCCGGGCAGGCTGCAGGCTCCGGGTTGGAGGCGTCTCTCAGCTTTGCGCCAGAGGATTGCGCCCCTCACCCCCGGCGTGGGGGCGGAGGGGGAGTGATAGGTGCTGAAACCCTGAAGATTGTGCTACGGGATGCTCTGGTGGATGGGCCGAGGATTTGGGAAAGACTTCTGGATTCCAAAAAGCTTCCGAGGGGACCCTAGGCCAGGGAAGTCTGGGGTGGTGTCTGTATTTAGTCCTTCCCTTAGCGTCACCAAAGAACGTGTTTTCACGGTCGTGCGTGGATGAAGGTGTTGCAGGAGGCTGCGTTCTCCTCTTTGCCCTACTCTCCTTGAGGCAGCTGTCTCGCTCACTTAGGAGAAGCTGGGTTGGCAGTACCCAATCCACACTGTCCCCTGTAGAAAGCGACCCCTGTAGAAAGTGACAGGAGAGAGGCCAGCATCTCCTTTTCAGATGACGTAATCCAGAAGTTGTCCGGATAGGTCCACCTCACCTCTCATGGACCTTCATCGTCTGATACTCGTCCCCTTGCACAGTCATCAGGGAGGGGAGCGCCTCTCTGGGTAGCCCTTGTTCCTAACCAAGTCTCCCCTGCGTCCTGGCAGAAGGGGAGCATTGAGGTTGCGGTGGGGACATCTGCGCCCCTGGTGACAACCAAGGCAACAGTGCTGTAAGTCTAAGAGAGCAGGATTTTAGAAGTGGGTGTGGTCCGCGCTGGAGGGCAGGGACTGGGAATAGGCCTTTGGGCCCTGACTAGCACAGGGGGGTTTAGTTGGAGCTTTTGGGTGGGCCTGTGTCGCGCGGGAGTGACCACATCGAGGCATAACTTCTGATTTTTTTTTTTTTTTTTTTTTGGACTGAAACTGGGGGCAACTTTTCATTGTCACACGAATTTGTGATACAAAATGATGACTCCATGGAAGGGCTCATTGAAAACCCCAGAAATCTGAGAATACAGAGAAGGTACCTAGAGATTCACTTGTGTTACACTGTTTCCTCCGGAGGCCCATTTTCCCCAAAAGGATAGGAAAAACTGAGTGTAGTTAAGCGGAAGTTCTTCCTCCTTGCTTTGTCCACTTCTCTTCGCACTCACTTTCCTCTTCCTCGTTGGAAGTGCATGGCGGTAAGAAGGTTCCTGAGGTGGAACCCTGATATGAAAAATAGGCCAAAGGTTCTACCCAGGAAGAGGAAGGGAAGGGTATTTGGCTTCCTGGTGATGCTTAAAACTTAAGAAGAGAGGCAGAAAACTACCGCCCACATCCCAAACAGTCAGTGGAAATGACCAATGATTATTTGGTTTTTATGAGAGAGAAAACAGCATCCCCAAACTAGAATGGTTATGTGCCCACAAGGTTAGGGATATTTACCTTATGCCTAATGTGCACTGCAACAGGGCCACAGGGAAAGCTCACAGGGACCATCAAGGTCGAGATCGGCAGCTCCCTATCCTGGGGACCAGAAAGTAGTTGTTCAGGTGTGAACCAGGGCCTGCCCACCACCAGGAGATGGTTAAAGCCAAGTGAAACTTAAACTTTGATTTCATGGTTTGCTGTTCTCAGGTGAACGAGCCCCCCCCCATGACATCAACTCAAAATCCCTTCCTTTGGTCTTACTTTTTGCTACTGAAAATGCAACACACCTTAAGATTTTAAACAAAAAGTTTATTCCAAATAAAAAGGTGGTTTCATTTGTGTCTTTCCTGCTCAACTTGTATGTTTTATTTTATTACTCTATGCTGCTGGGAATTGAGCCTAGGGCCTCGAACATGCTGAGCACATGCTTTACCACCCCGAGCCACGCACCCAGCCCGGTTCTAGTCTCATGCAGAAGGGTTGTGTGATAAGAGCTGTCTCGGATCGGGTTCCTATGGCAGGGGGCACAGAAGAAAGCGCTCAGGACCTCTGACATTGTAGGCATGGCCTGTTCTGTACCTTCCCTTGCTACCTAGTGGCCTCTAAACTTGTGGCATTAAATGTGCCTGAGACTAGCAGCGTTGCAGATGTACTCCCTACTTTAAGGTCCGAAGAAAGCAAGTTGGGTGGGTGGGAAGTCTGACTCTATTATTCCTTCTGCATGGAGGTTTATAAATCTCAATGTGATAAACCGAGAGAGGAAAAGATTCTAGAAGAGGAGAAACGAAATATTCCCTATTCATTCTTAACACAATAAAAATAAGCAACTTTTTTTTTTTTTTAAATCTAAAGCAAATCAACAGGTAGCAGCCATGTTCAGCAGACCTGAACTGTTGGTATTCAGGCATCCTCTGGGAGGGGCATGAGACTTGCTGGAAGGACCCTGAGAGGAAGCAGAGCCACAGGGACAGAGAGGCACAGTGACTGCGTTTCTTTTTTTTTTTCTTTTTGAGACAGGGTCTCACTGTGCAGTTCAGGCTGGCTTTGAGCTCACTTTTGTAGCCCAGGCTGGTCTCGAACTCACAACGATCCTCCTGCCTCAGCCTCCCAAGTGCTGGGATTACAGGCGTGAGCCACCACGCCCGGCTATGACTGCGTTTCTGACAACCAGTCCCAAAGCAAGAGCAAGAAGAACAGGCTGCACCTGTATGCTTTGTCGGCTCACAGGTGCTGGCAGTTTCGCTCCTCTACCTGGTTCTCTTCTAAGCTTCTTTTTTCCTTGTAGGTTATGAGCCTGGGCTGCTGCAGCTGGTGAATTACTATAGGGGAGCTGACAAGCTGTGCCGAAAAGCTTCCTTAGTGAAGTAAGTGTTCTCCAAGACCTCCTTGTTCAATGTTTTATGTAGATAGTTTTAGTGTTTACCCCTGAGTCCTTCTGCAACATGGCGAGATTATTGAAACGGCAAAACTACTTTTACTATTTTAAAAGGCAACATGCCAGTCCTGAAGCTTCCCTCAGGATGCTTTCAGGGTGGTGTGTTGTGCCTGGTGAAGGCCGTCTGTCTCCTAGGTGAGGCTCTCATGGAGAGCCAGACTCAGGGTTTCTTGTGAAAGCAACTTCTACGGGGAGAATTCTCAGGCAAACTTCTCAGGAGGACAGGGTAGCAGGGCAGTGCAGGGGGCAAGTGACAGAATGGCTTAGCCAAAGCCTCACCCAGGGAGCTCCAGAGTGGATGATATTCAGGGTTGTCACATCCAGAAGCAAAGTCCCTGGACTTTTGCACACAGATATAGTTGGCCCTTGGCTGTGGGAAAAGTGGAGCCTGTAGGTTTCCAGATATTTCTGGGTGGGAAGGCGTCCTTGGAGAAGGCTATGCAGAGGGAGGCCGTAGGCAGTCGACTCTCCCAGCTGCTCAAAAGGGATATCTGGATGGGTGTAATGCGATCTGCCTCATCACCATCTCTGAGCACTTGGGCGATGGCCAGATATCACCAGGACAGTATCATAAGGTGGAAGGAGACCGCATTATGCAGTGATTAAGAGAGGGCCAGCGGCTTAGGTTTTAGCCTTGACTCTTCATCTCATTAGAACAAACCTCCTCAGTGAGCTAAATCTCAGTACCTTCCTCATAAGGCAGTTATAACAATTAAGGTGGCATGGTGTGGGGAAGTGTATGTAGCACAGTGGCCTGGTGCACATTAAATACTTTGACTCTGAGCCCTTAAGTTTCTCCTCTGTAAAATGGTGATAATAACTGCAGCAGAGCTGTGAGGATTAACTCTGTTTGAATCAAGGCCTGTCACAGAGTTCGCAGTCTGTAAGTGAAGGTTCTTCTCATGCTCATGGCTGTTATTGCTGTCATCTCAATAGGGTGTGGCATCTGCACTGAGGGTAGTGGTAGGTCTCTGGGACGCTTCCTGCTAAATATGTATGTGTGGTTCAGTAGGTCCCTTAGGTAGAAGACACTGGAAAACCTGACTCAATGCAAAATGCTGTCTTCCAGTTTCTTTCTGAGCGCCACAAAGCAACTAGGTTGCGTACAACCAGGAGCGTTTCCTCCTTTCTCAGACTTGCTGACCCTGGTGACTTTCACACTCCCATGATGGCTTCTCCTGAGTCAGCAGCAGCTCCTCAGGCAAGCTTCTTGAGGTCTGTGACATGCCGTTATGCTTCTATCTCATGGGAATCAGGAGTAGAAGTGGGACATGATTGTTTATTCAGGTTATTCATGGAACACTTTTCTTTTTAATTTATGTATTTGGCACAGGGTCTCACTGTGCAGCTCAGATTCCTAATGATCCTTGTGTTTCTAGCCTCTCCAGTGCTGGGATTATAGGCATGCACCACCATGCCCCGTCTTGGTGGCCTGCTCAGCATGCCCATGGGGTTGAGGTGGCACCCACATGGCATATGGTACTGGGGATGGAAGCCTGGTCCCTGTGCTTGCCTAAGCAGGTGCCTCGTCCACTGAGCTATCTTGCTGGCTCTCATTTAATTTTTTTTGTCTTTTTGAGACAGGGTCACACTGTACAGTTCAGGCTGGCCTTGAGCTCAGTTTTGTAGCCCAGGCTGGTCTCAAACTCTCACCAATCCTCCTGCCTCTGCCTCCCAAGTGCTGGGATTACAGGCATGCGCCACCATGCCCGGCCTCTCATTTAATATTTTTATAAACTATTAGATATTTTTTTTCTCCAAAGACAAAAGTACAATTTTGCTTGTATAAATAGGAAACAGAGGATAGCATAAAAATTAATGCTCTCCATGTTTGCATATTTAGCAGTTAGATGGTGGCAGAGTGGAGTCATAGCAGGACTCAGCTTGGACAGCGCCACTCTGAATCCTGGTGCCCAATCTGTAAGGTGGGGATAGGTGTGGTGACAATACCTGCCTTTCGACACTGGTAGTATCTTGTAAATGGTGACATGACTTATGCAAGGTGAGACTTGTCCCCCTTATCCTCGGCTTCTTTCATCCTCTAAGCATCCTGTGAAGGGCTGATGTAAGTACTCCTACGAGGCGACAGTTCCTTTTGCCCACTGTCTGCCTCTCCTGATTTAGTATGGCTTGTGGGAGCTGGGAGGAAAGAAATGTAATCTGCGTTTTGTAATGCAGAGCACCAGCTCTGAGAAGCTAGCTATGCTGGCTGAGACCACAGTCTTTCGTGTTGAACCAGGACAGTTTGAGTCTGTAACCAGGGGGTACCATGGACAGTGTGACCTTGCATCATTCAGTGGGCTTTCTGGGGCCTTAGTGGGGTTCCGTGCTGGGTCCTTTGTGCCTGCCCCTTACTCCTGACCCTGAAGGAAGTTTCTCAATTCATCAAGGCCCCAGGCCGCAGTCTCAGAGCATGGGCGCTCTCCTTCTCCCTGTGGGTTGGAGGCTTCTGTTTCTTCCTCTGAGCTTTGCTTATTTCCAGATGTGAGTGGAGCTCACTGTAGTTGCTGGGCTGATGCTGGGGTGGTGCTGACCCAGGAGGCCCTGAGGGGCCTGGCCTTGGTTCTGGGTAGGGAGCACTGTCCAACAGAGCTGGAATGCCAGCTGTGAGAGGCTTTTAAACTTCCTGGTAAAATAATTGCTAGCAGACAGGTGTAGTTAGGTTCATGATGTATTTTATTTACCATTTAAGTCCAGAATCCTGGGCTAGGGGTGTAGCTCGGTGGCAGAGTACTTGCCCAGCCCATGTGAGCACCTGGCTTTAATCCCTAGCACCATAAAAGAATAAAAGCCTAAAATACTTCCTATTTTTTTTTTTTCATCCTGAGTCTTCAAAATCTGATGTATATTTTATATTCTTAGCACCTCTAATTCAGGCAGTAAGTTTTCATCGAAAATCCCTGGCCTGAATTTAAGATTTCATAAAAATCTGTGGTTGAAAAAGTAGATTTCTGTACCTAAGTGGTTCCAACATAGTGGAAAGTAACCAAGTTGAGTACTGAAAAGCTATTTCCCTTTAATAGTCATATAATGATGACAAAACATTTATTTTATTTTATTTTTAGAATAATTGATTTGGAGCAAAAGCATGGCATGTGTGGAATCCTGTCTGTCCGAGTTAAGTAAATTCACAAACTCCTGTGTTAAATCAGTTTTTCGTTTTGGTTTTTTTTTTTTTTTATCTGTTTGAGACAGAATTCAGGCTGGCCTTGAGCTCACTTTTGTAGCCCAGGCTGGTCTTCAACTCACATCGATCCTCCTGTCCCAGCCTCCCAAGTTCTGGAACTACAGGCATGTGCCACCATGCCTAGCTAAATCAGTTTTCTTTTTCTTTTTTTTTTTTTTTTTTGTGGAACCAGGGATTGAACTCAGGACCTTGCACTTGCCAGGCAGCACTTGTGCCCCTGAGCTATCTCCCTGGCCCCTAAATCAGTATTTTTGATATTGGATCCAAAGCAGTAGTGAATATAATGAAAAGTAGTAAATTTGTCAATATCAGCAACATTTTTATTAAATTGTTTTTGTAGTCAATTTTCACAGTGTTCTTTTTACCATCAAAATTGTCTCTATTTTTGTGATACGTATATGTGATCATTATTATTAAATTGTATTGTCAGGCTAGAACATAAAGTTATCATTCTTGTGTGGGTAGATAATAAATAATTAAATCTTCCCTGTCAATTTAGCTTGCTCTTATGTAGTGTGGATATGGATGAGATAAGGTAGCTAACACTGCCATTTTTTATTTTTGATTATTAAATTAAATAATGACTTGAGTGAAAATAATGATTTGGAAAGTATACCTTGGGGCTGGCAAGATAGCTCAGTGGACTAAAGCACCTGCTTAGGCAAACTTAGGCAAGTGCAGCGAGCGTGCTTTAATCCCTGGCACCACATACCATGTCAGCCCCACCCCCAGGGCATGCTGAGCCTGCCCCATTACAGGCATGGTGGTGCACCCTTGTAATCCCAGTGCTATCGAGGCTGCAAACAGGAGGATCACTATGAGTCTGAGTTGAGTAATGAGACCGTACAACAACCAAAGAAAGAAAGAAAGAAAGAAAGCCTTTCTTTTCAAGGAAATCAGAATTAGATTTAATGGCACAATAAGTCCGTATGAAGCACTTTGATCTCACCATCACAAGTATTGGCGGGGAGCTCAGTATCCCTGAATTCATTGTCTTCTGTGCCTTTCACCAGGCCCATGAATTGATGAATTGCTCACATTTGCAAGTGTATACAGAATCATCTAAAGAGACTGTATTCTTGCTGCTTTTTATAGAGTCTACTTCAGAAAACTGTGAAAATAAATGTTTTCAATATGTATCCTACTGTGCAGAGAAGCAAATGTTTCCAACATGTATCATACAGTACACTGAAGTAAAAAAGGAAAGTCTATTAAAATTCCAGTAAATTTATATTTTTAACTCATTATAATTGAAGTCCTATCTGTTGTAACAGAAAATAACTTTTTAAGTGGGGGGTGATTTTTTTTTGAGACAGGGTCTCACTATGCAGTTCAGGCTGGCTGTGAGCTCATTTTATAGCCCAGACTAGTCTCAAACTTGCAAGGATCCTCTCGGCTCAGCCTCCCAAGTGCTGGGATTACAGGCGTGCACCATCACTCCTGGCCAGGCAGGTGCTGCACCACTGAGCTGTCTTCCCCAGCCCTAGAAAATAACTTTTTGTAGGTAGCTGAACTTCTTTGACAGATGAGAAGTAGTCAAAAACGCTTGCATCGTATGCGACACTGTTTAAGCTGTAGCTTCACAACACTTTTTCGTATGTGCATGCCCCCCCCCAAATTGAGTAGAGTAGTATGTCTTATATCATAACTCAACTAAAGCTAAGGAAAAATAGTTATTATTTTTCATATTTGAAATCAGCCTTTGATATTCTTTTTTTTTTTTTTTTTTAAGCCTTTGATATTCTTAGACACAAAGAGTTTGTATTCTGTGGCCCACTGTGGCTGAATTAAAGATTATTCATGTTGGGGGGGTAAAATATCTTTGTCACCCTTTCCTTTAAAATAATTTCTCTCTGCATATTTTCATCTAAAATGGGCACTGGTAATGCAGAATAATGTGACTCATATTGATGTACTGGTCCATGCATATAATTAATGTATTAGGCTTATTTTCACCCCCTTTCTTTTTTTGCCCTCTTCCCGTACCCCTTTACATTTCTAAAAGTCTACCTTCTAGTTTCCTGTTGCCACTCCTTTATTTTTAGGTTGCTTATATGTAAAGGAAAATGTGATAGCTAACTTTCCAAGACTGGCTTATTTTGCTTAATGTAATGGTCTCTATAATTTCTTGCAAAAACTATGGTTTTGTGTACGTGCATGTGCATTTGTGTGTGTGGTTGTCTGTGTGTGTGTGTTAAGAATTATAGTTGACTGAAGTTACACGTGTAGATTCTGTTAAAAATGTGTTCAGGGGCTGGGTGTATAGCTCAGTGTTAAGCCCTTGCCTAGCATGTAGAGGCCCTGGGTTTCATCCTTAGCCCTAAAAAAAGTTTCAGAAATTTTTGCTTGGATGTTTGTGATTTCGTTGACTTTTATTATTCTTTTTGACAACTGAAGGGAAAATGCTTATTAAATTCATTTTTTATTTGCCTAAAATATCTCCCTTATTTAAAAAACTACATTTTTGTTTTATTCTGCAGTAGTCAGTTGGCAGTCACTGTGAGCTTATCATAGATCTTCCAGTTTCGTGTGTGCGTGCGTATGTGTGTGTGTGTGTGTGTGTGTGTGTGTGTACTGTCCTGGTCATTGGCATTAGCTTTTGTGTTCCTATTTAATTGTATGCCAGTGATTTTTGTTGTTGTTGTTTATTTGGTTTTTTATGTCTTTTTGAGACAGGGTCTCACTATGCAGTTCAGGCTGGCCTCGAGCCCAGGCTGGTCTCGAACTTGCACTGATCCTCCTGCCTCAGCCTCCCAAGTGCTGGGATTACAGAAATCAGTATTGCTTTTATTTTCAAATGAAAAATGTGTTCAGGCCAGGGAGATAACTCAGTAGAATAAACGGAGGGTCCTGAGTTCAATCCCTGGTACCAAAAAACAAACAAACAAACAAAAAGTATGTCCATGCTTTTCTTTTTAACTGGGAAAAAATGATATTCCGCTGTAGTTGGCAGCTACGGTCTGCATAGTTGGTGCTCATCCTCTCTGAATTAAGCACACGATAATGCTTCATCAAGGCACAAGCTATGTATTGTCTGCCTCCATGTATTGTCCCTGGGCAGAACAGTGATGCTTCTGTGTGTGGCACTAGCAGCAACACACGGGCTCGCCCTGCACTCAGCCGTCATCCTCTAGAGCAGTCAAGCTGTGCTCAATGGAAATATACTTCATGGTGCCTCTGGTTATTTTTGTGCATGTGTGTGTGTGTGTGCATGTGTGTGTGTGTGTTTGTGTGTGTATGTTTTAGGGAAGGGTCTACAGGGTGTTCAGGGTCTCACTACTAGATCGGACTCGTAGTGATCCGCCTGTTTACAGCCTCTCAAGAGCTGGGATTACAGGCGCGCACTACCATGCCAGTTTGCAAGCGCTTTAATCCACTGAGCTATTTGGCTGGCCCAGCGCCTCCATTTTTAAAGTATAATGAATACAACTTGTAATTCAGTCCTGGGGTTGCACCAGTCACATTCCCAAGGTCTGTATCTGCATGTGACTAATGACCCCTGAGGCACTGAGGGACAGAAGTGAACACTGAGGTAGACATTTATTAGATTTATTTGTATTTCCCCCCTCTTTGGGTAAAAAGAACTTTCAAAATCGATTTCCTTTCATTTTGGAATGACTTTATTTTAAATCCTAAAGTAAATTTTCTTATTATTCATATTGTTTGTGCTCAGAATGGGTTTCGTAGTTAAATCCTTTTTTTAGACAGTCTCACTGTTAGTTCAGGCTGGTCTGGACTCACTATGAGGCTATCCTCCTGCCTCAGCATCCTGAATGCTGGGATTAGAGGCATGCACCACCACGCCCAAGTTATAGTTGAATCTCACTATAGGTCACAAGCTGTTCTGTTCTAGGTAGGAGAAAGGCCGCATCTCAGGGAAGAAGATAGCTCTGGTAGATGTCCTCCTAGCTCTGATCCCTGGGTAACAGGAAGTTCAGAGTCAGGGATTGGGAGTCTGCAGCTTGCATGATGGCTGGCACTTACTCCCTTTATTAGTTTGGGGGAGTTTACTTCTCAGTGACCTCATTCCTCATTGATAAAATGGGGTTCCAGTACCTTCAGCTCTGGAGTCTGATCGCAGAGTAGCCACAGCAGGAAGCCCTTGTGTTTGCTTAGTGCCTTTCCTAGGGCCTAACTTGAACTTCCAGCTGCGTTGTTATTTTGGGAGCAGGGGGTCTGTTTTGTTAGACCCACTGGTGCCCGCATCCTGAAAGAAAAATTCCTTCTTTAATCTGTCATCAAAGCCAGGCTGAGCTAAAAGCAAGAACTGAAGACTAAAACTATTCTTTGGATAATTCAGATTCTTAAGGATCCTTTTCTGCCCTAGAGAGTGGAGCCAAGATAGTGTTCAGCTAGCCATCGAAATACTTTCCTCTGCTTTCTACTTCACTTTTTAGTGTGAGTCTGCCTCAGATGTGACATAGTTGTTGTAAGGTGTGGGCCGAGGATTGTCACGTGGTTTCCTTAGGGAGTGGAAGTTGCAGGCAACAAGTGCCGAACAGTGTGTTACAGATCTGTGCAGAGGCCACGCACAAACAGGGGGCAGGTGGGAGACTGGGCCCTGTTTTATCTCCCTGAGAAGGTCCTAGGGAGAGCGGTCACCTCTCTGAGTAGAGTGACAGAACGTACAGTGCTACGAAGGGAGACTCACTCTCCTTCATCCGCCAGGCTCATCAAGACCAGCCCGGAGCTGGCCGAGTCCTGCGCCTGGTTCCCCGAGTCCTATGTGATCTACCCGACTAATCTGAAGACGCCAGTTGCTCCTGCACAGAATGGGATCCAGCCGCCGGTCCACAGCTCAAGGACAGATGAAAGAGAATTCTTCCTGGCTTCTTACAACCGGAAGAAAGAGGATGGGGAAGGCAACGTTTGGATCGCAAAGTCCTCAGCTGGTGCCAAAGGTGAGCCGGGGGGTCGCTGTCATTTTCTCTATGCCCTGTAGGTTTCCATGGCGCTTCGTGGCACTTTAGATTTTTAAAGACGTACTTCTGTGAGCAGCTGTGTTCTACTCTGAATCCCTGGGGATGGAGAACATGTGTGGATTTAAATATTCCTCCGATGCCTTCTGGATGTGTTTGTCTCCACTCTAGGTCTTGCCTTTAAGCTCTGGAGCACCCTCTCTGCCTGTAAGCCGCATCTCACACCTAATGGGTCTGTTGTAGCACTCCGTTTCCTGTCACCTCTGGCCACCCCAACCTGCTCTTTCCATCTTCCTGTTTGCTATACTGTCCCTCCCTCTGTTTGCCCAGGCTCTGATGCCCCACCATCCTTGACAGCGCTTTACCATCTACACCTAACACATTCACAAGTCTTGGGTTACGACTCTGGTCTCGCTGTTTCCATGGCTCCCACTCTAAGTCAAAGCCACCACTCTCCCTCGTCTGTGCAATTCCAGAGCCTGCTGTCAGCCAGTTCTCCTCTCAGACAGAGTGAGGGCTTAAAAACATAAATCTGATCATGTTCCTTCCGGCCTGGGGCTCACCAGCCTCCTAATGCGGTTAGAGTAGCTCCAGAGTCCCGATGTCGCCTACGCCGTTGGGCGTCGCCTCATAGCCCTGATCTCATCTCCTATTCTTGGCCCTGCTCCCTGTGCTGTCGCCACGGACTGCCTGCCTTCTGTCCCTTGAATG
>PVJA010008079.1:0-65838 GCA_004027025.1 Myocastor coypus
GGGAGGGGAGGGGAGAGGAGAGGGGATGGGGAAGAGGAGGGGAGGGGAGAGGAGGGGAAGGGAAGGGAGGGGAGGGAAGGGGGAATGGAGGGGAGGGGAATGGAGGGGAGAGGAGAGGAGAGGAGAGGAGAGAAGAAAAGAGAAGATACTTTAATTCTTAGGTGGAAATGGGAACATGAGGTAGTTAAGGTAATTATAAAAAGTCATTTTTAAATTAGGATTTTTGACTTTGAATTGTACAAAGATTATAGCTACGATCTGTAGAATCACAATGAGATACAGCAAGAGCTTAACTGGGGAGAAAGCAAGAGGGTTAGATGAAGGACAGAAAACTTCTTTAGAAGAATCCTTGGTGAAACAAAATGAAACTGGGCAGGAGACATGGGCCAAGTTAGCCAAATACAACAAAATTGATTTTTTCCAGGCCAAGAGCTGATTCTTAGAAATTTGCCATCCAGAAATTGCCATAGCCACCAAACATGAAGGTGGCATCCCAAAGGTGGGCTGGTAGGAAGCTCAGCTTGGACAAGTAAGAAGAATCCAGGTGAAAAGGCAACTTGCACAGCTGATGAGGGAGCTGGGGACTGGAGCCATCATGGAGAGTCTACCCAGGGGGTTTAAAGCTATTAACTTTATTTAAGTTTTAGTTTGAAACATCCTGTTTTCCCAATTGACAATTAACCTGTTCTCTTCCTCCCCTCCTGCTCTACCTCTCTTCCGGCTCCCTTTCGCTTCCCTTGCCCCGTCCTTCCCCACCCTTCTCCCTCCCCTCCCCTCCCCTCTCCTGTCCTCCTCTCTCTCTCTCTCTCTCTCTCTCTCTCTCTCTCTCTCTCTCTCTCTCTCTCTCCTATTCCACATATGCACACTTGGTAGAGTGTCATACAAAAATGACCTAAAATGTGAGAGATTGCTATCTTTTATAATCAGTGAAAACATAACTACGTGTTTGTCTTCTAACGAAAAGAACACAACCCTAGCTCTTTGTTTTGTTTCTGTCTCTGCTTAATCAGTGATCACTGCTTAGGAGAAGTACCCCTCAACTTTTTGGAGGGGGACCTTGCAAAAGAGCCAGTTCTGAGAAATGGGAAGGTGTGAGATCAAGCCCTAAATTAAAAAAAAAAAAAAAAAAAAAAAATATATATATATATATATATATATATATATATATATATATATATATATATCACTGGTAGGAAAGAGGAAGTATCCTACTCCCATTCCCCAGTGAAAATCTCTCTTGCAGCATCCGCCTGCTCTGGCGTCTCTCTTACCCTTCCTCCCATGTATGTGTCTTTAGGGGAAGCATCTGTAAAACATTTGGCGATTGAGCGATTCAAACACATTGAGTCAAGTGATTGCCAAACAGCTTGATTTTCGCTCTCATATTCTATCAGAAGATCTTGTGATCATTCTATGATGATGAAGAGAAACAGAAGGATTTAGGTACAGAACTGAGGCAGTTGCTTAATTCCCGAGCCATTTCTTACTCAATTTTGAAAATATGTTGCTAAAGCTATGGAAATGGATTCGTTTGAAAAGCCTGGAAGGATTGGTGGCAACGTGCATAAGGAGGTAGGAATGGACATTCCGTGTGTCCCACTTTGTATTTCAGGCAGTAAAAGAGTGAAAATTTAAAAAAATCTCCTTTGAAAAGGAAGGAAGATTCCAGCATGGCCACTAGTCATATAATTTTAATCATCAAACTGAACTGTCCTAGAATGTGTGGAAACCCATGAGTTGGAGGAAGGGGCAGGAGTTTCCGGTCCTCTGGAAAAATGCTCCCGTCTTTGTCTGTTCTCCCCCAGCACCACTGAGGGAGCGGTGCACCGTGCCTCAAGCCAAGAGCCGTGAGAATCAGTTGTGCTTGGTACTCGTTAGAAAGTGTGAATGCTGCCTTTCATTTTATCTTGATGTTTGCATTTTTAAATTTTTCATGATAGAAATTCTCTCTTGTCTATATATCCACGCATTTATTTGTTCTAAGTGCTTCTGAAGTTGCAATTTAACCAAGTTCTCCCAGTCTTACTTTGTCCATGATGTTTGGCACCGTTCTGCCTTGAATCTCTCGTCAATAGCTGTTACGAGATGTCTAACCTATCTCTGATTCATTTTCATCACTCTGTCACAGGTTCATGGGTGTGCCTACTCGCCAAATCATAAACCATGCTAGGACTAAAAAAGTATGTACGGCCTTCTTTTCCATTCTTTTCCTCCCCAGACACAGTGGTGTTACACAAGACATCAACACACCAACCAAAGTGTCGGCCCCACCTATGTGTCCTCTCTGTTCTCCTCTCCTGTTTGCTATGGAACTGCCTTCCCGTCTGAAGCAGTTCTGCAGAAGCTGGAGGGTTCGTTGCATCTGACCCAAACAACCCATTTTGCTGATGAGGAACACGAAATCCACAGGAGAGAGTGGATTCACGTAACATCGCAGGTTGCAGCCACGCAGAGCAACCCTTTGACTTGGAGGCTCTCGTGCCAAGGTTTAGCTCAACGAAATATCTTGCCAGCAGAACCCTGTGTCTGCGTTTTTCCTCTTCTCTCCCTCATTCAAATCAAGTTGGAAGCCTCATTGGGATAACTATTTATTAAGTGGATGAATACAATTAATAATCCAGAGCAGGGCTGAATGAACCATTGATGCTGGGAATTTATAATGGAAATAAACAACAAATGTATAGCGTAGTGGGAAGAGGAGATTTTACCTTCCATACGTAGATGGGCAGATGGTCTAAAACGGATTCTGGGATATATTTTTCACTCTGTGATATTACTGTTAATATGATTTAGTTGTACTATCAGAAGTAATGGGTATGCCAGGGAAGTAGGATCTACCCATATCCAAAACTAAATGCTGTTTTCAAGTCAGGCCTACATGCCTTTCAGCTTACCTACTATTCTTGGATTATTGTCACATTGTTTATTCTCATTAATAAGAATGTGCAAAGACTAACGGTGGAATCAGCTGAAGGCACAAAATACTCTCTGTCCTTGGTAACAAAGACCACACTTGGGGGTTAACACAGCGAGAAGGATGAACTGCAGGCAACTGCAGTTACCATTAACAAGTAAAAAAAGAAATGGAAATGCTCAGGCTTTGACTACCTAAGTCTAAGCACTTTTAAAAAGCAGTGATTGATGGTACATATACAAGAAGAAAATTCAGTTTTAAAACACAATTATGTAAATATATTTTCTGGCCCATCTCTTTTAAATAACTGCTTCAGGTGTCACAATTCATAATTTCAAGTATTTTGGGATCACTATGGAAAGAAATTCATTCACCTTATTACTATTGGAAATATGTGCTTCAGATTTTTAAGGAGACAGTTCTGATTTCTAGGGCAGTTCTGATTGCCAATATCCTGTCCATATATATATGGGAAGGGTCTACAGGATGTTCAGGGTCTCACTGCTAGATCAGACTCAGTGATCTACCTGTTTACAGCCTCCCAGGAGCTGGGATTATGGGCACCTGCCACCACACACACTCCCAATTGCCATCTCAGTGCGCCCCAAGAGCAGGGTGGGCACTGCAGGTCCAGCGATTGAACCTCTGTGCCTGCTTGCAGGCTCTTTAATCTGCTGAGCTATTTGGCTGGCCCTATTCCATAAATTTTCAAAAATTTTGTTAAGAAAAATCCACTAAAGTCCCAGTTCAGCTGTTTTCTTTGCTGCTGTTATTGCTTCCTTTGTTTAATGTATTTAGTGCAGGACCTCACAGCACATATCGTACTCTAGTCATCCTCCTGTTTTCAGACTCCCAAGCACTGGGATTATAGGCAAGCACCACCAGGCCAAGACTCAATTGCCTTCTCAGTGCACCCCGGGGGCGGGGCTCGCATGGCAACCTGGGGATGGAACCCCGTTCCTGCGTCTGCTTAAGCAGGTGCTTTAATTCTCTGAGCCATCTGGCCAGCACCTCAGTGCGGCTGTTTTGCTCACAGATCATCACTGTCATTCCATATTTTGGAAGTCCTTTCAAGTACAATTTTATTCCAAAGCTCCGATATTCCCCTGGGACCGGGAGGGACACAACTTCAACATTATGCAGGAAATATGTGGTGTCCCTTTCAAACTATACCAACCTCCGAGTGCAAGAATTCCACAGGGAGAGGTGAGCAGACAGACACGCCCTCAAGTTAGGTTTGCCGGTGTCCAAAGGTAAGTCTTTAGGATTTTGGTCTGTCGCTGACCCGGGTCCCCGAGATGGTGCTAGAAGCTGTTTGAGTCTTCTTGGGGAGGCTTATGAATGCTTTCTTGCCCCTAGTCTCTTACTTTAATTCCATAAAAGCCTGAATATTGGAAACCCTATGACTCGATGAATACAGGGCAGCTAGAAAGCATGAGAGAGAGAGAGATCAGAGGCGCCTGCTATTCGGCTAGTGGTGTACTTTTTGTTTTGCTTCCTTTTGCAAAGGAAACAGTTACTCAGAACATATAAAACTGGTTCACGTACACCCCCCCTCCCCCAGTACTGGGGATCGAACTCAGGACCTCGCACTTGCTAGGCAGGCACTTGTGCCCCTGAGCTATCTGCCCAGCCCCTGTTCATGTACAATTAATGTAACACCTTGTACTTTGGAAATAACAGAACTTTCCAGGGGGAAGAGTCCTTATGATTTTAAGCCTTGCTCAGCTTCCTATAAAGAGCAGTGGCATCATTGTTTACTTAAAGCACTCAATGTTTGCATGTGTGTCTCAGTTTTTTAATCCCTTTAAAAATTAATGCTGTTTCTAAATTAAATTTACTATAAACAAATGAATTAAAATATTTGTTTATTTATTTGTTTATTTATTTTTTGAAACTGGGGATTGAACTCAGGCCACTGCACTTGCCAGGCAAGTGCTTATTCTACTGAACTATCTCCCCAGCCCTAAAGGTTGAGAAGGATTTTTTTTTTCTTTATTTGGCTGGCTCAGGCTGCTTTAAGGGGGTGTCTGTGGATCAAACCACTGTCCCCTGTGCCTGACTGGGATTGCCGGCTCAAGTGCTTAAACCACTGAGCTAACCTAAAAGCCCCCTTAATTATTATTTATTGTTAAAATGTCACCTGATAATAGGATTTGGATTGGCAATACTAGCATTCAAATCATTATTTGATTTGGAATATTTTTCAGTTC
The DNA here is from genome assembly GCA_004027025.1 of Myocastor coypus. Lineage (NCBI taxonomy): Eukaryota > Metazoa > Chordata > Mammalia > Rodentia > Myocastoridae > Myocastor > Myocastor coypus. The sequence goes on from PVJA010008079.1 coordinate 5,128, forward strand.
TTTTAAGTTTGTCTTGGCATTTTTTCATATCACATAATGGCAATGCTACTGGATAGAGCTGGATGGCTCCTTTCTCCAATAACTCAGGCATCGGTGAAGGTGCTCACATGGCTATGAAATCCTGAAGAGCTCTTACTAAGCTTCCATGTGCTTTTCTGTGTGCTTTAGGATGTTGTAAACAGTGTTTTTCCTGGGCTTTGGCTATCCAGCTGGTTACACAGCTGGGAAACTGGATGAAAGAATAGCCAACTCACTTGGTCATTTCTATGACTGACCATAATTGCACCAGCTGTACTAATGTGCAGTGATCAATATTCATTGTAAAAGATGGCAAAAATGGGTGTGGACGCCCCTTTTTCTTTTCATTTCCCATGTGTTGTCCTGATACATAGAATGATTCGCTCAGTAGGCAGCACCTAGCTTCTGATTCTTCCATGGCAGAATGCCACAATATCAAATGACTGCTAAAAACAAGGCAAAACAAAGCCCTCTAGTGATGGGATGGCTTAATTAGCTCAAGTAGTAGTCTGAGGTAGGATGGTTGCTTGGTAGTATAGATAGATGAAGATGGTGGTAAAATACCAGTGTCCAACACCTGCAGTACTCAGATGCTCCAGGTTGTATCCCAATAGCATCAACTGAGCCCTTGAAATTGACAAATGAAAGGAAGAAATCTAGGAGGAAGGGAGAGAGAGTGGCTGTCAAAGGGCTCTTCGTGTTACACCAAAGGCCAGCAGGAGATGCTCATGTCCTTGAATGTCTGTTGGTTAACCTCTGGAATGATAAAGGAACACACTCCTGTGTTCCCCATGTCCTATTGAACAGAATCTTCAGAAATGACTTGCGAAAGTCCCTGTGAGATGCCAGCCTACAGGATGTAGAGGCCTTCTAAGACTAATGACCAAACACCCAGAGATTTTACACTTTAACTTCTGGTGAGGAAAGGAAGAAATGCTTCTCTGTGACATCCTGGCTACCGGTGGCCTTCCTGCTCTCAGTTGGAGAGTGCAGTGGGCTCTTCCTAACACAAATCCATACTCATGTTAAGGGCTGCTGGCTCTGTAAAATGGAAAAATTAAACTTCTGACAGAAGTTTTTAAGAAGAGGTAAATGGAAGAAAGAATATACGGTAGTAGACATACATGTCATAAAGGGCATGTTTTTCAATGAAAAGAAATATGACTAAAGACTTTTGAAACAAAACATGAATTTTCATGAAACATCATGAGTGTATTCGAGAGAGTATCATATAAAGCGTTTGCCCATGCCAAGGCAGCCTTCTTCTGAACTGCCTTGAGGTTCCAACATACGGGTGTTGATGTATTTGTCTCCTCCCTTAGTCAGGTTCCTCATTAGGATCAGTTGGAGCTTTTACCTGGTCTTAGTGTACATTCTAAAAAAAGAAAATCACTCTGAAGTCCTAGGCTGGTGGAAGATTTTAGATCAAAAATTACCTAGAAGGTGAGGAAATAGTAATTAGTTTTGCAGCAAGACCTTCTGAGTCATGGCTCCACACCACTCCTTTCATCTGTCATAATGGTAAATTTTCTCTGCCATGCATTGTAGGTTATACAAAAGTATTTCCATGACATTACTGTTCCAATTCCATTTAACAAGTGTGCAATTGATTCAAAGGGAAAATCACAATGTTAATTAATTTATTTATTACATAAAATATTTTTGCAACTCACTTTCACACAGATTATCCCATGTTTATGCCCACAACAGCCTAGAAACATACTCCTGGGCTAAATCCCCTTGAGCCCTGCTGTCTCAGCACTGTCAGGCTTTCCATGCCAAGACTAGTCGGCATTTCACCTGATGTCTTTATCTTGGGCAGCTATTTGCAAAAAAAGTCCTTTACCTGAAATTCTAGTTATAAATCGAGAGAATTTAGCAGAGTAAACTTAAGACCAGAGAGCAGCAATATTTGCTGAGGAATTTGGGGTAAACGACTTTTTTTCTCTCTCTTCAGAATTTACTTTTCTGGCTATACAGTGAAAATATCTGCCTTGGGATCCCAAGCTCCCTTCTAGATCTGTAGATCTTTGGAATTGATCATAGAGTGTCACATAAGGTCTAGTTACTAGTCTGGACATGGTGGTGCATGCCTGCAATTCCAGCTGCTAGGGAGGCTGAAAACAGGAGGATCACTACAAATCTCAACTGAGTAGTGAGACCCTATACCAAAAAAGAAAAAAAAAAATCTAGTTACTAGTTTTTCAAATTGTTTCAAATACTAACCACACTTTATTTGAAAAATTAATATCAATGTTATAGATTCTGGCTGAGTCTTTCTGGGTACATTGTTTGGTCCATGCAATTCTTCCTGGGGTAAGAAAGGGAAAATCAGGGAGTCTGAAATGAATGGTATTGAAAATATATTATTTTTATTAATTGAAGAGCAAGCAAAGCACAGGATTAAAAAATTCAAGCACTATCATTTAATTATTTAATTAACAAACATAGTTGGCAATATTACCACTTTATATGGGGAGAAACTAGTTGAGAAATTAGATTACATAGCAATAATTATACTGCTAAATAATTATGGATCAAGGGTTCAAACTTGTGTGTGAATGTTGTATAAAACAGGGTTCAGAATTAGTACCTCATGCTGCTTATTAAGAAATTAAATGACACAGGGGCCTGTGAGATAGCTCGGTGGACTCAGTGCTTCTTTAGAGAAGCACAAGTGCAGGGACTTGAGCTTGCTTTCCAGTACTGCTTGCTGCACGAGCCCCGCCCTGGGGCTCACTAAGCTGGTGACCTGGTCTGGGCATGGTGGCCATGTCTGTAGTCCCAGCGCTGGGAAGGCTGAAAACAGGAGGGTCACTATGACTCTGAGCTTCATAGTGAGGCACTGTACAAATTATGTGTAAGAAAAAAAAAAAAAGAAGAAAGGAAAGAAGGAAGGAAGGAAGGAAGAAAGAAAAGAAGGAAGGAAAGAAGGAAGGAAGGAAGGAAGGAAGGAAGGAAAGAAGGAAGGAAGGAAAGAGGGAGGGAGGGAGGGAAAGAGGGAAGGAGGAGGATGGGAGGGAAGGAAGGAGGAAGGGATGAGGGGAGGAAAGAAAGAAGGAAAGAAGGAGGGAGGGAGAGAGGGAAAGAAGGAAAGAAGGAAGGAAGGAAAGATTAAATGACACATACAAATACATGCACATGTGTGTGCTGTCCTGAAAATATATCCCCATGAACGTACATACCCACTTAACTGAGCAATAGACTTAACTTATGTGAATGTCAATGTTCCTTCTGAGTGATCTCAGCTCCCATTGGTTTCCCAAGCACTGGACAAAGTTTCAGGGATATAACCTTTAAGTGAAGTTGCCAAGGAATAATTCTTCTTAGGCAACTTCTCAAACAGAAATTGTTCAATTAGCTCCCATGCCAACTTTCCTCTCTATGTTACTTTTTTGTTTCCATGTTACTTTTTAACACTTTATATCTCTATGCAATAGAGTAAAAATGCAAAAGCAGAAATAAGTGCGGTACCTTGTGAGAGCATCTTGTGTCCATAGGACCCAGCGTAACATTGTTCAGAGGTATGGCAAATGTGAAGGATGTCTCTCTTGGAGATGTGCTTTGAAGATGGCAACCAATATTTATGCCATCTGGTGACTCCTCTAAAGCAGACATTTCTTTTGAATCAAGACTGCCCATTAGATGTGAAAGGGGTATTTTCACTAAACTAATACTTCTGCACAAATGATATCACTATACAAGTTGATTTGCTTTAGTAACTTGAGGAAAGCAATCAGATTGCCATTAACATACTCCCACTCATCCAAAATTCCCCTGAAGTAGATTCCCTGTGTGGAGAAGTTATAAGCCATTCACTGACCAGGGCATATCTATCTTTCTGTCTTGTGACAGACTTACTATGAAGTTTCTTTGAAAGACTAGTCTCATTTGGAAGTTATTACCCCTTAGATGACCAAATCCTGCCCCAAGATGCCTAATATTTACTTTGCCTTTGAAGCATGATAGTTAAAGTTATTTCCCCATCTGCATGATTAAAAAAAAAAAAAAAAAAAAAAAAAAAAAAAAAAAAAAAAAAAAAAAAAAAAAAAAAAAAAAAAAAAAAAAAAAAAAAAAAAAAAAAAAAAAAAAAAAAACAACTTCTAAACCCTTTCTAGTTATGACAGAGACCAAGATTCCACAATGTAATGTGCCTCATTAATCAACTCTATTATTGAGGGGAGTAATGAACATTTTGCTATTTGACATCTGGCAGTGATTTACAGTAACAGGAATTCCTAGTTTACAAACGTGCACATGTATGATGATTCGATCTCTTTTGTTGTATTTTAAAATTTCTCTGGTGCTTTCATTGTCCCCTTGCAAATGGTAGGAGTAAGGAAACTATGATAATGGAGTTAGACCTTAAACTACATGTAGATTTATAAGGAACGAACTAGCTTAAAGTAAAATGTACATTTATGTAATGTGTAAAATCTGATGTTTCTGTAGCTCTAGGGCTGCTTCAATACCAGGTACTAACGAGTGGTATCTAAACAGAAAATAATTTCTGCATAAACTGAAGGTTTGTAAAAATGTGAGCATTATATTTTTGTGTAGTCTGAAAGAAGGTATTCTTTGAAATAGATTTATTAATGTAGGGCACAACTGCACATACTATGTTTTTGTGAGTTTTTTGTTTCTTTTTTTTTTTTTTTTTTTTTTTTTTTTTTTTTTTTTTTTTTTTTTTTTTTTTTTTTTTTTTTTTTTTTTTTTTTTTTTTTTTTTTTTTTTGGAAGACTGATTAGGGACTTGGGCCTTCACCAAAAAGTCAACGTGTGCTTATAAAAATCTTGATATGCGATACACCGACTAAAATGAAGTTATGCTTTCCTTCAAGTCAACTCTGCTACTGTGCAAAGAAAGCTCTAAATGAATGCATAATCATTAGCAATATGAAGCCTCCAACTAAGCTATTAGTGCAGGAGAAGGCTTCTTGGTAGTATTACCTTACAAACAACACCGATGCTATGTTAATGATTAAATATATAGGCAAAATCACTCAGCTGGAGGCGGAAAGGAAAATGAGATTAGAAAAGATTTTCAAGTCATGAGAATTAAGCATTGATGGGTGGTTGTTTAGATTTAGGAAATGCAATCCTGTCTTGTACAGCAGGCAATGAAATTACAGTTTTATCCCTTTTAACAAATTCCACATGTAATGAATAAACATATCAGTGTGTAGTTATGGTGCTTTTTGGTAATGCTCTTTCAAGGCTTCTTTGCCTAGTCAGAACTTTTCATGGTCTTCTTGTTAGAATTACTTCTGGTCTTCTATACTGGTCCTGACATCTAGAGAGAAGCCAATCAATACTAGAACGTAAAAGTAGGCATGAAGTTGTTGCGTGGGTTTGATGAAAGGTCATGTCACCCATCTGTGAAATAGAATTGAGGTCAAAGGATATATATATATATATATATATATATATATATATATATATATATATATTCCATGCTTTCTCTACCTTCTACCTACTTATTGTGAATAAGGTCACACCCAAAAAACTGAGTCCTGCTGGTTAGAGCTCTACAGAGAAATGTTGGTTTCCTGTGATTTCAATAGTGGATTCCATCCCAAAATGGTTTAAGAAAAATAATACAGTGCCTTACCAAGTAAAATTCCAGAGGTATGCCTAGTCTCATGTATAACTCAGTTTGGATTTAGTATATTTTCATTATGAATTAGTTTCTTGGCATATGTTTCTCTGCCTACCACTGTGCTGGAAACCACATTCAGTGGTTCTAAAGAGACTTAAATCCAGTATATACCTCACATCCAGGTAAGATGGGCTCCTGTGACACAAACGTGTGTATTCGCGGCCTCGTCTGTCACAAACAAAGGACACAAGGTGCTTTGCCACAGGCAATTCCGGACTTATCTCTGGTACAATGGGACCTATTTAGGTCTCCAAAATGCTTCTCCCAGTCACCTTCGAACAATCAGCAGTGGCTTCCAGAGGCCTAAAGGACTGCAATTTCAAGCTTTCACACAGGAGGGGCCATTGTTTGGGATCACAGGGATTGCATGGGGAGCAGAGGCAAGTGAAAAAGAATTAATTAACCTGTCAAATCTCAGAGATCAGGAATGCAACAGGTTGCTCCACAATGAGGTCTTCCCCTCACACATACGGAGTGCTCATTTTCTTACTTGTCTGTGTTCTAGTCCACCCCTACTTTGAAACAAACATGTAAATTAAGAAGAGAATGACATCCTAGGGAATATGCTTTCTAATAATAACCAATTCGAACATTCTCAGACAGTACATACAGAAATATGCACTCCATAGACAACTTCAATGAAGCATGGTTGGCAGCGGGGTGGAGAGTTGAATGCTGAATATACTGAAATATAATAAACAGTTTTATATTTAAGAGTTGGTTTAACAAGATTTGTTTGCATTATTAAGTGAAAGCTTCATTTAAATCCTTTCCTTTAAAAATGTTTATGTACCTGTGTAAGTTAACTGTACAATTGTCCTCCTTATTTTTATGCAGTTTTAAAGACTTTAAAAATTAGAAATTATAATAGAAGTAGTCAGAATTTATAATTCTAGCTTAACTTACATTTTTGCTGTTTAATCTGGATCAATGAATTACTTTGAGTAAGAGGTGCCCAGCTGATCGCTGGAGCACAGTTAGGCAGGTGTTTGTGAAAGGGTTTCCCATGGTGCCCAGAAATAGCCTAGCAAACTATGGTGTGAAGACCCAGCCTGGCTGTGTGTGGCCCCATTCCATGGAATTTCAGTTGGAATTCTATGTAAATGGGAAAAAGGAAGAAGTCAGCGTGTACCTGGAAAGCTCTATTCTGTCTGAGTGGTTGTGTCTTTTGCTTCAGTTATTGTCTGTGGACATGAGTTTGGCTTCTTTCCAGCCTTCCCTGTGGGCACACATCGATGGTTCTCCAGTGAGCATCTAGTCCTACAGTGTTGGGCTTCAGCTGCATTTTGACTCCTCTTGCTCGGCAGCTTCTTGAACTGAGCAGTTTCTGAATCCTCTGATGCTCCAGTTTGTGAACAGCCAATGGAATGTGTCTTCTATTGATCCTGTTCCTGCACAAAACCCTAACCAGTACATGCTCAGAGACCACACTGCCGTCTCAGTTACATATTAACTTCAAACCTTGGTGTTATTGCAAATAAGTTGAAATGAGAATACTTTAAAAATTTTAATCACATAAAAACATAATCTTGGGGCTACTAGTTTTGACCAGGATAAAACTGTATTAGTCAAGACAGGTAAGACAGCTAGAACATACTATATTTAATCATTTATATATTAAGGTATAACTTTAAGATACAGTTCATGGATTTCTCCATTTGCATCATGAGCCCAAGCCTGGTGCAGGCTGAGGGACGGTCTGCTCACACAATTTCAGAACCAAGTCCACAAGAACAGATGACCCCAGAAAACAGGGAAAGATATTTTGTTCACATATAAAGTCATAACGTTTAGTTTTATTTGCCCTAAGTGGCCTGATTAGTCCAACCTCTACATTCATTTACATCTCTTAAAGATACGCTTAACATTACGGTGAGATGCAAGTGAATGAAGCAAAAGTTTCAGAGAACTTTATGATTTATAAACTAAAGGAAATGTGAACTTTTGATACATTATTTTAGAAACTTGGCGTAGGGCAATGGTATATATTTATACTTGTACTTCGCTTCCAGATGTACTTGTAGGAATTTACTTTTCGTTATAAAGGTTATATTTGGCCATACAAGAATAAAATTTAAGGTCTAGAATAAAATTCTACAGATGTGGAATTCCACTCACCTGTAGTTTCACTCACCATCTTCCTCACGTTCACGCCTTGCCTCCACATTTGTCTGTCCATGTGTAGACACTTAACCAAAGGCTAGATGTTTCCATTTCTGCATATCGAATCAGGTGAATTCTATGCATAAAAATGAATAACCATCATTCAGAAACACAACCCAGCAAGAAATCTGCTCTTCAATAGTATACAATTAAAACCATTTCAAAGTTTTCCAAACGAAGTACAAATGCACTAATAATTATAATATCAATAACACCATATTACATTTTTCTAAAAGTTATACATGTTTTCAAAATGATCTGACATTCTTCATCTCGATGACTAATTTGGACAATGTAGTTAGCCAAACTGGTTTGCTATCCCTTTGAATTAAAAGGTAATGATTTCCAAAGTAAGGTGGAGAGGGATTACCTTAGAGTGATCCACGGGTCAGCAGTTTTTTACTTTATAAATATTTGTAAGTGTTTGATCCCCTTGGATGTAATCCCCACCGATATATGACACTGATGTTTCAACAACAGCATGGTGCTATTTATTTCAGATATAAATAACCACCCATATGTTTCTGTTATTAAGAGGCAAATACTGGTACTCAAATAGACATGTTAAGCTAGAAATAGAGAGAAAGGACAATTAGAAGCCTACTACACAAAGGTTTCATAGCCCATATACACCTAAGTGAACTCATTCCTCTTATATAAACTTTTCAGAAATTGATCCAAATAGAAATAAAATTATCTTGATAAGCATCAAGCCTTTATTTATTTCTGGTTTTCTTTGATCAAGTCTGTGTCCATACAGACTAAATAGATGAAAGCATACAAGCTTTGGAAAGACAGTGTGCTGGAGGATGTCACTGTTAGGTGTCACGGAGGAGGTGGCATCAGTGTGGTTATATCAGTCTACAGAATTGATGTGATAGCCAGGCTGTTCAGTTTGACTTCCAAATCTGTCACAAAGCATATGTAATCCCTACTGTCAGGTGTATGTGTAACACTTTCATGTAACTAAGCCATACGGATTTTTTTTTTCTGCAGTTTGAAGTCACCTTTGTCATTAAATAAGGTGGCTTCTTTAAAGAGGAAATAATTCATGCTCACTCCTGCATCCACTCATTCTTCCAAGAAATGCCTACAGCATAGCCTTCCCTCCAGCTAAGATGAGCGTTCCACAGGCGAGTCAGACCAGCTAAAGGTATGACCACAGGTGCTGTTCTTTTCTGTGGCCATCCTAGCCACCTACATCCAAACCCTAGCCTTAGAAGGAAACAAGGAATTGGGGTAAAACTATTTGTGTAGGAATGCACCAGAGGTGAAACTTTCTTGGAGGGTCCACACACCACTCTCAGAAGGCCCTCCCAACTCATTTTCCACATCTGAGACTGTCACCGACATTGCTGTTGTCTTCCTGTGCAATGAGCCAGTCATCAACATGATAAATAAAGGAAAACGGAAATGAAAAATAAAGCAAAAATTGGCCAGAGGCATTCAATATGTTACTTGTTTGAAAGTTAGAAAAAAATACAATGAGTATTTAAGATGCTAAAATCTAAATAATACAGATTTATTCAATTTTTAAAAACTAATGTTCCTGACCTATTATATTTCTTCTCAGGCAAGAGAATAAAGTTCCTGTTACAGCTCTTAGTTTCTCAAAGTAATTGTCAGAATGGTGAAGACTTCAGTCTACAATGAGTTGTCTTTGGGCTTTGCTTTGGAATCTATTAAAGTGATTCATTATGGAGCCATAAAAATGTTTATTAGAAAGGCTTGGAATGAGACAAGGAGAGAGCCTCAAAGCCAGTGTTTATAAATTAGGGGATTTCACATGGAGGGGCTTCATTTTTCAGGTTGTTCTCTGTTATTTTCCATGCAGCCATCACCAGCCCCTTGAACCTCAAAAAGCATGGATTTCCTACCATACGTAGAAGAGAGACCAGCTGCAGCAGAGTAGGGGACCTGTGTGAGCACCTCGCTGAAAGGTGGGGCAGCTCTGAGTGCACAGGTTGACAGCTCTCGAGGCTATGCAGCCTGGCACATTCCTATCTCTGCCTCTGCCTCTGCCTTGCTATTTGTCTCTGTCTTTGCTTCTATCTCTGCCTCTCTCTGTTGCAGTCTGTCTGTCTGCCTGTCTGCCTCTCTGTCCATCTGTCGGTCTGTCTCTCTGTATTTCTCTCTCTCTCTCTCTCTCTCTCTTTCTGTCTCTCAATCTCTCTGTGTGTTTTATTGAATAAAACTAAAGTACAGTGTTCCCTCAAGCACTCATGAGGCCTTTCCCACGTACATGAAGATAATATTCTTAAGCAAGAAACTCTGGGTGTCAGATTCTTCCATTCATTAATTCAGTTGATCTCATAATACAGGTGTGGTTATATCCGGTCCAAGTTCACCAGTTGTTGCTTAGGTTTATATCAAAGAAAACTCCAGCACTTTGTCCTGCCCACAAAAGCTGTTCAGTCCCTGACTGTGATAATCATCATTTCTATTGAGGAAAAACTGACACTGTGAGATGTCTTAACCAGTTCCAGGGAATGAGGTGTGCACTGAGTACAAAACTGGATGGAACGAGGAAACACAGATAGTCAACTATGGTTCAAGTGAAATGATAGTTGTATAATAGCTCTATGTTTGTTTATCTTTGAGGTCTCAGTTTTTATTTATTCCCAACAAGTCTTTTCTTCCTACTTTTACTTCTATCCCATAATGCTATGACATACACACAGGAGAGGGAGAGAGAGAGAGAGAGAGAGAAAGAGAGAGAGAGAGTGAGATAGAGAGAGATATAGCCATGTTATATTATTGACATTAATGCCCCCACAAACAACAACTTCCTTAGCTGCCCCAGCTTTTGGTTGCTAGACAGAATACCTGAGCTAATAAACATAAAGGAAAAGGTTTATTTTGGCTTACAATTTTGCAGATTACAATCTATGGCTTCTTGGCTCCATCGCCTTTGAACTATACCAAGGTGTCCATAGGATGGGAGTGACTGGAGTAGAACTGCTTATATGGCGCCTGTAGGAAGAAAAGAGGACTTTCTACATCCCATCTTCCCTTCACCACCATTCCTTCTGTGACTTATCTGCCTTCTCCTGGGTTCCATCGCCAGCTCCCAACAGAATCCCAGGCTCTGAACCCAGCCAATCGGCACATGGGTATTTGAGGAGATGCAAGATCCAAAGTATAACACTGGGTAAAATCTTATCAATACATACTTGGGTGATTGCTTCTAAATGTGTTTGGGCCAAAGAGTTCTCTAAACCCTTTCAGTCACACTAGAACAATCTTAGAAATAGCAGCATGCTCCCTAGTTTCCCCTAGGGTTGAAGGATGTGACCCTTGCACACTGCCTATCTGATAATCTCATGGAACCTTGTATGCCACGATTACCCAGAGTGAGTTGAAATCAGTGCATTCAGTTTTCAAGGAGATTTACACAGTTATGTAGAGAACAAAAGGCTCTTTCTTTGATATCAGTAGGCATATACTAAGGAACTGTTTTCTCAGGGGTGTGAACCTCTGAACTATTTAGGCAAGAAATAAGTAAACAGATGATGAAAGAAAAGCTTACATGACCTCTGCAGTGCTGGGGGATGTCTCCAGGGCCAGATGTCTCCTTTGAGGAGCCTACATTCTCTTTGTGCCCCCTGAAGAAAACGAGGAAGGGAAAAAGATGATAGAGGGAGCTGCTTGCTTATACTGGAAGCTGGAGCTCAGCATTGGCTTCACCTTCGTTCTGACGCTTTGGCTTCACCTATGTTCCCAATTCATCCCAGCTTCCATCAACTACAGATCAATTTTGAAATTGTTCTAGGAAAGCCACATAATGAAAACTTGTCAGTGAAGAAAAATGACTAGCATCAGTGCTAGCCCTGACTCATGACCATTTGCTAGTGGAGGTTGAATGCTCCCAGGGTCTGCCATCGGTGGAGCATTATGTACACCACCTTTTTAATGCACATGGTGGTGTGAATCAGCTTTTGAAACTGCTCAAGAGCCTATAATTTAGAGACTCAGCACCATAACCACAGTGAAGGAAAGGATTAGGGTCCAACATAAAATGGTCCAAAAATACCAATGGAAGCATTTGTACCTGCTCTCCAGGTTTTGCCAAACGAAAGGATAACTTCAATGACTCCTTAGAGAATGCTGAATTCAGAAATATGGTTTGAGATTTGCTAATATGAGATATAAAGCCTAATATTGTATGACTATAATTAAAATCATTTTAAAACTCCAGTCTAAAACAGTTACACTTTCTTCAAATAATTTTTCTTCCTGCGGAAAGCATAGGAACTCACTGAATGTAGCTATTTGGCAATTCTGTGCTTGAGATAATTGATGACCTCTGTAAGTAAACAGGTAGCTGTTTTAAAGTTGCACCTCCATTGTATTCAAATGCAATTATTTCTAACTCCACCTAGATAGATGACTAGGAAATGTTGGAGGAATTTATGGAAACTGGGTGGGGAGGTTCTTGATACACCTCTCTCATTATTACAGTATGAACAGCATATGGTTGTTTGAATGTCCTGATGTCAGTTTTCAGGACTGGAAGATCCAACTCCTAAAAATAAATTGCTTAGAGAGATTCTGTATGCCAAAGGTCATTAGCCAAGAAAGAAGAAAGATAAAAAGGTCATGAATGATATTAAGCTCAGTAAGATTAATAAAATATCTTTTCTATAATGATAGATATTGAGGCCGATAGTTTCCTGGTTTTCTTCGACCTGTGTATTATCCATCTTTCCTTGTTGGGACCAAAATGCTGAGAAAGTCCACTCAAAGAAGGAAAGATCTCTTTGGGGTCATGGTTTGAAAGATTTCTGTCTAGGGTCAGACCCACAGGAAAGAGCTCCTACGTTCTCCTACGTTGCAACCATTGCACCTACTGCCTTCAGCTGCCCTTCTAAACTTTCGTTCTTTACTTCCTCATTACATTTACATTGTAGTCCAGTTGCCACTTCCGCAGGAAGGCTTTCCTTCATCTTCTACAGAAAGAACATTTCACCACTCAACCTTCTTCTCTTTCATCTTTTTTTTCCTTCCTCTGCACAGTGTCTATCACTGTGGGGTACCAAATAATAGATGTGTACATTTATTCAGTACGATCTTCACCTCCATTAGAATGTCAAGCTCGGGAAGGAGGAAATTCTCCCTTACTCTTATTTACTGCCCCATTCTTAGAACCCAAAATAGTAAGAAATAAATAAATGTTTCTTGAAATGAAGAAGCAATTATGAAGTGAGAGTAAAGAATTCCAAAAGAAATAGGTATGGGGTGAAAAATATTCTGTTGAAATTAGAACCTTCTCAATTCACCAGATTATAGAAATCATTTTGGTAATTTAAAACCATAAAAAATAACAGTGTTTTGGGGCGTGTCTCAGTGTGGTTATTTAGACTGTGGACGAAGAACCTTGTCTCACACTCTTCAAGCTACCATAATAAAATACCACAAGCTGAGATAAATAACGGAATGTATTTTTCTACAGTTTTGGAAGCTGGAAGTCCAAGATTAAAGTGCCTAATAGATTTGTGGGTTCTGTTTCTAGACATGGTTTTCTATCTGACTTTCACAGGAATAGCTCATAGCTGCATGCTCAAGTGGCTATGCTTTTCTTCTTCCTGGAAAGACCCCAGTTTCTAGATTGAGATTCTTCTCTTTTAAAGACCATTTGACCTTAATTGCCTCCTTAAATACTTGTCTTCAAGAACATTACTTTGTAAATAAACCTTAAGCATATACATTTTAGGAAGACACCATTCACCTGTTTTATACCTCACAAAACTATAAGTTCTTGGGTAATATTTATGGCCAAGAAGTTTAGACAGCAGTGCTAAGGAATAAAGTCAATACCTATAGTGAATGTGAAATCTGTGACTGAATCAGTCTGAGAATGCTAACTATAAGTAAAGGTGTTGAGTGTGTTGAAAGACAAGTGACAGCCCTGGCCTCCTCAGTGCCTAAGGATTCTCTGTCATGGCCTTGCCCATTCCTCAACTCCAAGGCCATCTGTGTTTTGTTTTCCTGGGAACAAGACAGAAGAGGCTGTGCCCAACCAGCTAACCTAGTCATGGATGAGGATGGAGAAAGCAAGCCCTGGAGAGTTGAGCACTCCAGGGAGAAATAACAGACCAGACAAGCAGCATAGCCCAAAGAAAAGTTTCCAGCTATTGTAAGATACACAAGCCAAATGGTGTGGAGTTTTACACTGGAAGTGACTCCCAGAGCAGCACTTTGACAGAGGGTTTAGTCAGGCTCCATTTCAGGAAACAGATGATGAAGACTGAACCACAGACCAACTACAGAGCAACTCCCCTTCAGGGTTTTAAGAGCTACCCTCCCACAGCGACTGTGTGAGAGATAGTTCAAGATAGACACACTCCCCATGAGAAGCTTAAGCTTAGGCCAGGGATGACAGGGACTATGGCTCCCATGATAAGGACCTTAACCCTCACGAGTGGGGCTTTGAGTGGTAACTGGATCTCCAAGTGTTTGCATCCAGTCCAGAATTTTCCTTGCATCCCCAGACCATTGTCTACATCTTCCTCTTCGCCCAGTGTAAGCAAGGACACACCTAAGCTTCTACAGTGGCCAGAGTATCTGGGGAATTCAGGCCAGTCTCTGGCTATACATTGAGGGGGAGAAAATTACAAAGTTTTGGATTTAAACACTCCAAGACAGAGGAAAATTTTTGACTAACATTTTTTTCTTTGTTCTGCATTAGATCTTTTTGTAAGTTTTGTCTTTTTTCCTCTTTCTTTTTGTTTTACATCTACTTCTCTTTTTCTTTATGTTTTTCTGCCTACTCTTTTTTTTTTTCCCCTTTTTTTGTTAGGTTTTTTTCCTTATTGTTGTTACTTTTAGCTAATAAAATTAATTTCCTTTTACCTCACAATATGATCCTTAATAAAGGACTTTTCTGTCATTGTCGTCTTCCACTGATTCATTTTTTAAATTAAACATGTTTCATTTTTCAATTCCTCATATCCTTTATCCTTACTGGAATGCCATTAAGCTTTATAAATATTTTTAATAGTTGATGCTAGTCTCTTACTTTTCAAATCTGTTATGTACTTAATGGAGATATTGTTGTTGCATTTAGTAGGCATTTGCTGTCTGCCAATATTTGGTTTGCTTTAATTTCTATATTATAATTTTAGATATCTTTTCTCAATTAAAGAGTGACGCAATATGGGTCCTTAGGGTACATCAATATCAGGTTTTTCAGTAAAGATATTACTGTTGCTGATTGCTAAGGTTACATAGTTATTGCTATTAATTATTTCTTATATATGCTCACATCTGTGTTGCCTTTGTGTGATTGAAGATCATTTCTGGAGAGTTGGGTGCTAGGTCAAAAGCACTGTCGCCTCCTCTCCCTGCAAATAAAGGTGATTGGATATTGGAATGGAGGCAAGGTCCTGAGTTAATGATATCCAGAGTGCATCACTGAAAAGATAGTAACCAAAGAGGTCTCTATACTAGCAAAATGATTTTTTTTCACTACAATTGACCTAGAAAACTCGCCATAAAAACATAAGAGAACCATGAGAAGACAATACAACAAAAACTCTCTTTTGTCCCTCAAGTTCATGCATGAGGTATTGAGGGTGAGGAAATCAAAAGCCCCAGAGCTGAATTTCTCATAAAGGTAACAAAAGATATTTTTAAAAATTAATAAGGTATTTGTAAAACTCACAGAAGGTATAATTCAACAATTTAATAAAAGGGTCAGAAAGTCTATAAAAATGCTAGGTGAACCAAACTTAATACTATAATAGATGAAGGTCCATTTCATTTATTTATTTATTTATTTATTTATTTATTTATTTATTTATTTATTTATTTATTGCATTTAGCACAGGGTCCATAGGGTTTCACTGTACAGATCTCACTTTTAGTGATCCTCCTGATTGCAGCATCCCAACCACTATTACAAGCACATGTCATCATGCCCAGTATCAATTCCTATCTCAGTGCATCCCAGGATGGGTCTCGCACTAGATGCAGGGGATTGAACCCTGATCCCTGTGCCTACCTAAGCAGGTGCTTCAATCTCCTGAGCTATCTTGCCAGCCCTTTAAAGGTCCCTTTAGAAAAAATAATGACAGTCTATGAAAAGTTACCAAACAGAAAATCAAGAGATTAAAATATTTTTTGAAAGTATGGACAGTAGAGGGAACTAATGCGAACACAAAGTGTCAGAACCAAAAGATAAAGTTGCTATTGATAAACAAGTATTGAGGGATATTGACATAAAAAAACTATTTATGGAAAAAATAACAGAAAACTTCACAAATAAAGGGAGACTTTAACATACACAGAAGTGGGGTAGATAGAACCCAAGTAAATATGACCAGAAAAGAAACTCTCAATGATACATCATGATCAAAACCGAAGTTGTCAAACACTAGGATGGGATCTTAAAATATATTAAAGAAAAGCAACATATCTTAACGGTAAATCATTGGATTTCCAGAAAAATTCTCAACACAAATCTTAAAGACCATAAAGGTTCAGAGTCAAGTGTTTCAGGCCCTATAAGAAAATGACATAAACCCTAGACTGATGTATCTTACAAAGATATCTCTCAGAATAGATGGAAAAATAATAAATACCTAAAAAGAGATAATTAGGCTAGTAAAACCGAGATGTCTAATAGACCAAATATACCAGGCAAGGTAAGCAAGTTAATGGGGGGCAAGAGCAGGGCTCAGAAACACAAAAATAATGCAATACCAGAAATAAATTAATGTCTTCCAGAAATAAGTAATAAATTTAAATAATAAAAGTTATGAATTCCCCAATCAAAAGAAACATATTGGCAGAATAGATCAAAAAACAAAATCCAATAGTATGCAGATTCTCAAAAATAAATGTATAGGCTAAAAATAAAAGAATAGAAAACAATATCCCTCACAATGTCTAAATACGTCCTAAGTTTGTCTTGAGCCAAGATTGATTGGAAGATGCCAACAAAGTCATTACATATTTGCTAAGAAATAAACTTAACAAGAGATCATGATTATCAACACACTCTATAACCAAACATGACTGGACATGAGAAATCAGAAAGGCATCAACATAATTATAGTGGTATCTCTTTTCATGAACTCTTTTGTTAGGGAACATTTTGGTTTGGAGACAGAAGTCTTTGACAAAATTTTGGTTTCACATACAAACGCTGCTTCAGATGAAGAGCACAGCCCTGGCCATATTTCCCACAAGAACACAAATGTCGTGACCTTTTCCAGAATCATCAAATAAATTAAGTTCATGAACCAAGGTACCAATACATAATGTGTGCCCTCATTACATGACCCCAACAAATAGATAAATCAACAGAAACGTATTATAGTTAAACCAAACTTTCAAAAAATATCTACAGAGTGCTCTACCAAACAACAGAATACACGGTCATGGAACTTTCTTAATTGAAAATATGTCACGCATATTATCAGATTAGGGTGCAAAGAAAATATAAGACAATGGAAAAAGAACCCATGGAAATTAGCCAAATGTATGGAAATTAAACAACACACGGAAATAATTAATGGTGCACAAAAGAAATAAAAATGGAAATTAGATTTTTCCTAGAATCAGACAGTAATTCTAGGACTACGTATCATTATGTATAGGGCACAATGAAAGCAGTCCTAAGAGTGAATGACCATGTTAGAAAAAACACAGCAAGTCCAAATAAATATCCTAATAATAGATATCAAGGCTCTAACATGATAATAAAAGTACAAATCCAAAGACTACAAAGAAGACCCAAGCATAATTTTTAAAATAGAGAATAAAACAAGAGTGATTATACGCAAATCAGAGATGGTGCTTTCAAAATACAGTCAAAATAGGCAAATCCTTAGCCAATCTCATGACAAAAAGGGAAACAAAAGATCCTCAAGAGTGCAATTATAAATGTAAAAGCTAAAATTTCAGCAGTATCTGCTGAAATTAAGAAAACTATTAGCTATGATCTCCAAATTTGGTACTCAAAATAACTGGAGAATTTAGAAGAAAAAGATAAATTCTTATGTAAAAATTGGCAAAAAGAATCAAGACAATATAAAAACCCTGAACAATTGAATAACAGACAATGGAATTGGAGCAGTAATAAAAACCTGAGAATTCAAGCCTAAAATCCCAGCCTGGGCTACAAAGTGAGCTCAGCAACAGTCTGCACTACATAGTGAGACCTTGTCTTCAAAACACACACACACACACACACACACACACACACACACACACACACACACTCGTGCCCTAGAGAATTAAGAAAAGTTTGGTTCCCGATGTAAACACTGATTAATTCTACACAAACTTCAAGGAATATCTAATACTAACAACCCTCAAAAGCTTTAAGGAAATTTCAAGGGAAGAAGTACTGCCACAGAGCATTATTGGAAGCTAGTGTTACCCTGATTCCAAAACTAGACAAAGATCCAACCAAAGAGTAAAGGGGCAAAGCAATCTCTTTAATGAATATAGATGCAAAAATCCTCAAGGTACTGGCAAACAGAATGTAATAAATCATCAAAAGTTAATATCATGGCCAAATAGGCTTGACCTCAGGGATGCAAGGATGGTTTGATACACACAAATAAATAAATGTTGTATTCAAAATAAGCAGAAGCAAGTGAAAAAGTCATATCGTCACCTTAATAGATGCCTTAACAGCCTGTGACAAAATCTAACATCTCTTCATGATAGAAATGTTTTTGAAGAACATGATTATAGAGGATCTTATCTCAACCTGAAAAAAGTCTTAAATGAAAAAAAACCAAACATTAGGTTTTGTCATATTAAATGGGAAAAACTGAAAGCTTTCTGATAACATGAGGGGCAAGGCAAGGATGTCCACTGTCACTAATTGTGTTCAATATAATACTCAAAACATTCACCTGTGCAATTGGGCAAGAGAAGGAAATTAAAAGGATATGTATAGGAAAGCATATTGTCCTTGCAATGTGTCAACTTTTAAAAAAAAGAAAGGGGAAAAGAAAAGAGAAAAAACAAGTAATGTATATTGAAAATGTTAATGTTTAATTGCTTAATCAATCTTATATACCTATATCTATTAATCTAAATTGATCTGATGATGAAAATATGTAATATAACCATTATTAAATTTAAAAAACAAAATATTAAACCATAAAAAAGAAAGCAAGAATTATTATTATTTCCAGACAATGTGATCCTCCATATTGACAAGTCAAAAATTTCTACAAATGACTCCAAGAATTAATTAGTAACTTAGCAATGTAGCAGGATACAAAGTGAACACAGAAAAAAATCATTAGTGTTTCTCTACACTAATGAATTCACTCAGAAAGAAATTAGAGGCTGGCTAGATAGCTCAGCTGATTAAAGTGCCTGCTTAGGCAGATTCAGTGATTGGATTCAGGGCTCAGGTTTGATTCCTGGTGTGCAGTGCCCGCCCTAAACCTCAGGGCATAACAAGACTGTAAGTGAGACTGTGTGTAGTGGCACGTGCCTGTAATCTCAGTGCTTGGGGGGCTGAAAACAGGAGGATCCCTATGAGTGGGATCTGTGTAGTGAGACCCTGTAGACACTGCATTAAATACATAAAAGAAAAAAAGGATAGCCAGAAAGAAATTAGAAAACAGTGCTATTCAAAATGGCATCAAAGTACTTAGGACTCGAGCTAACCAGAGAGGAGAATGATATCTATGGGGAAATCCACAAATCCCTTTTCCTGCTGCCCAGATATGCTACAGTGTATGTTAGCAAGCCTATCGCCCTAGATCCCATCCTGTGAGAACGTCAGGCGCTGTCCTTGCTCAGTGGTAAATGTTCTGCATTCCCAGGTGAGGTCTTTTCCTGCCCTCTCCAGGGGAATCTTACAACTCTCCTCTCAGGCTAATTGATTCTTCCTGCCCCCTTGCAGGGAGTTCTTCCCTTCCTGCAGAATCTCCGTGCAAGGAGCTTAGGTGGAAGGAAGGCACAGCAGAGCTAATGGGCTTCATCTTCAGGGCCCAGGATGGGAGGTGGTGACTCTGAAAGGGTTGTCTTCCTTTTTCTGTTTTGGTGGCAGTCAAACTCAGGACCTTATGCTTGCCAAGTAGGCACTGCCTCTCTGAGCTAATGCCCGAGGGCCAGCAAGTGGTATTTTCACCTTTAGGCTATAGCTGTAATCAGGGGACAGGTTAGAAACCTTTTTCATTATACTTGCAAAACTTTAAGGAAGTTTGCATTTTTGATACACCGTTGCAATTTTCTGCTAAAACTAACTCTATAGAATAGTCTTTTGTTACCTAGATGCTTCTGGTAGCTTCTCATGAATCACTTAATGGCAGTACTTGTTGTTGTTGTTGTTTTTATTTTACAAAATTAACAGCTTGATAAATAAAGTTGATTATCTCTCCTCAGCTTTAAATTGTTTAGCTAACTGTTCCAGTTCCCTAAAACTTAAGTACTGTAGATACGGTGTATAACCCTTAATATAAAATTGAATCCTTTTCCATCCTCCTCCCAGAAACTGATTTTCATCCCCTTGGGGCAATATTGTGCAACTGAAACTGTGTGGGGAGAAGTAATAGCATTGAAACCATGGTGTCAGAGTATCCAAATAGAATATTACTTTATAAAGCTCAATTACAGTAAATATGATCCAAGTAGTTGTTAAAATGATTGAAATCAACAGTTTAATTCCATTCTGCATTCTGCGGCAATCCCGTGGGTTGCACAGCAGGGATCTTGAGTGGGAGGCAAAATGATTAGCAAACTTGATCCCTAAACACAGAGACTGCCTCTGTCACCTGGCTGAGCTTTGCATGTTTTTCTGCCTCAAACTTCAATTTTGGGCCCTTCCAAAATGTTCTGATCATTGCAAGTCCTCACCTGCAGCAGATGGGCTCTTTAAAGACAGCAGACTTCATTGAGGTTTAACCTTTGAGGATGACGCCGGCTCTCCATTGCTTTGGATATCTAAGTGCTATCCTTTGTCAAAGTCTACTTCCCTGTTTGAGTGCGTTATGTCAGAAAAAGGACGTAATGTGTGATTTTCTGCTTTCACCTTAACTGCAAAGGTGAACTTCAAATTTCAATTAAAAGTAATAGTCTATAAAGCACCACATAAAAATGTACAATTTTCATTCCCAGTATATAGTCTTATTCCTTCTCATTAGAGCAGCACGTTGAACAATGGGCCTTTGCTTGTACACGTTAATGGAAGTACCACGCCTGAAAAAAATAGCTATAAAAACGGGAAGGAAAACAAAAGGCTTGGGAAATGTATATAAAGATTTTGGTTTTTATGTATTTCCCCTGAAATAACATTCTGCACAGTGCTTTTAAATCTCTTCTATGAGTGTGGGCAGGAAAGGTGGGCAGCAACTTTATTTCCGCACTCTCCCTACTCAGCCTTGCCCACAGCTGCCCAGCATAGTCAGCCTCTGAGCTGATGCTAACAGTAGTCACAATAGTAGAAATTGGAATTTGGACCCGAGTAGCTATATTTTCCACATAAAGAATTCCCTGGAATGAAGTAAGAGGAACATACATAATAGGTAATAATTAAAAATAAAAAAGCAAATGCCCAGAAATAATCTTCATATTTTTACGACACATAGCATTCAGCTACAAGTAATTGAAAATGCAATAACTTTGTGAAAGAAAAATTTCAGGGATGAGGTGTGGCATGGAGAATAGTTTAACAATGGAGTCATGGAGTCTGGTTCCTTGGTCTCTCTGCTCTGTCATTCTCCACAGAAGATACCTCTTTTATGGTTATAAAATAGCTGTGAAAGTTCCTGGTGTTCCACCCATGTTTAAAGGAAAAAGTTGTTTTTAACTTTGTGTGTGTGTGTGTGTGTGTGAGAGAGAGAGAGAGAGAGAGAGAGAGAGAGAGGGAGAGAGAGAGATGGATGGACAGACAGGCAGGCAGGCAGGCAGGCAGACAGACAGACAGACAGACAGAAAATAAGAAGGAATAAAAAAAGGACAAACCTTTTTCTAGAAGGTTCTGAGGAGACTTTCTTTCCTTTTATGCCTTTCTCCCCTCTTATGGTGTCCAATCTCCACGCTTGAATTCTTCATTAGCCAAAGGTTGTAAGGCCACCTTGGGTGGGTTACACAGATCCCTCTAGGTGATGCAGATGGGACAATCTTCTGATGAAATAAAAGGTCAAGCAAGTGGACACACACTATACAGCCTTAGAGCTCTAATAGCAAGAAAAGGTGGTAGGGAGCAGGCAGCAGCCACCAGTGTCTTTTCCACATTGCTAATGATGTGGATAGAAATACATTTCATTTCTCTTCGGAAAGATTTTGAACTGCAGAATGCCCAAGTACTGGGGCATTGTTTTCCATGTTTATACAACATGATAAAGCTTAGCTATATATTGCCTATGAATACAATTTAAACTCCAGTGTTTATGTCTTTGTGACTGTTGAGGAAGGACTTTTTTTCTTTTTTTTTTTTTTTCCTTTGTGCAAAATTTTGCAATTTCCTTGCGGACTTAGGGAATTTCTTACTTTTGCTCCCTTTCTCCCTTCCTTCCCCTCACTCTTCTTGAAATCTCCCTTTTCTTAAAATCTCTCTCTTCCATTCCACTTTGTCATTCCGTCTACATCAGTATTTGATCATTTCCTCCACATTCCAGCCCTTTGATCAGGTTCTGCAGTCCCTATTTGTACTTTCAAAGTTTAATTTGCTTTCAGAGTGTGAATGGCCTCTACTGAGACATAGCTCAGCAATCAAGAGTGCTGTGTGACATATTTCCTTAAGAAGTTTCTCTCAGATCCTATATGACCTGAAGTTATTGCCAAATATAGCTCCCTGACTGCCTGCTTCTCTGCACATAATGGTACCATCATTCTAGCTGGGCAGAATGTACCTGCAGTTCGAGCCTTTGACATACCAAAGGAAGGAAGATTGCAAGTTTGAGCCCAGACTGGGCATTTTTACTATTCCGTTGAACCTGGTCTCAAAATACAAAACAAAAAGGCTGACTATGTAAAGCAGTACAAACGTCTTGGGATCAACCTTAGAACCACCCGAAAAAATGCAAAACATCACTCTGACAGTATTAAGACAAAGCTTTTATTATGTGTTTGCATTAGTTTTTGTATTACTAAGTAAATGCTACCCACTTTGCCCATTGAGCTGTCTCACACACTGGCTTCTTAAACGAAGTAGTGCACAAAATACTTTGTGACTGTGCTTGTCACAGTGGAAATGAGAGTGTACTGCTAGGGTTGCTGGTACAGTAGAGTATCATGTGGCAGTCGGGTTGCTGAAAAATCCTCCTTAGGGTTCTCACTCTCTTTAATTTCTCTCCAAACTTATGCCTCATGTTTCATTGTAAATGTATTTGATCACATTATTTCTCTATGAATTTGGACTCTGTATGTAATGACTACTTGACACTGGCTTCTTATTCCAGTGAATCATCAGGGCTCTTTATCCTCTTGTGCTGAGGATTTTTCCCACTGGCTCCTCGGTTCACCTCTGTTTCAATTCTTCATCCCTGTTAGCTCTTCTTGCCTTGCTGATGCTATGCTTCTCCATTCAGGAGTCACTAAGGCTTGGGAGTATTTAAGCTATCGCCATCAGTATGGTGGTGTAGAAAGGATGCAGAATAAACCTGCACAAGCTCAGGTGATCGCTGAGCGACTGAGTGACATAGCATTGTCAAATTCGGGCGCTCTGTCACTCCATTCAGTGTGCTTCTATTCACCACACCAGTATCAGCATGATATTGCTACTAAATTACATAAATCCATACCTGACTAGCTCTTTGATTCAATTTTAGGTAAATAAATGTAAATGCACTCTTCCTTATACCTTAAAACATTTTATTGCAAATAAAGGGCTTTAACAGTGACTTGAAAATACTCAAAATAATGTTTGTGGCTTAATGTTCTGGTCAACTTAAATTCTATTCTTCCCACTTTTTTGTACCTCAATAGTTCTTTCAATCAAATTATTTTAACAAAATTTTAGATACAGATAAGGATTCATTGACTATCCACTGACCTAATGTTTGCTAGAAGACCGGCTAAAATGTCCACAGTGGAAATCTACAAATGATAGCACTTTGCCTTACTTGCATTTAAATAATACTATCGAATCCTTTCTCGATAATTTAGAGCGATTTATCTGATACTGGGAATCTATGAATGGGACATATGGTAGCATATGTGGGCCTGAAGACAGTTTTACAAAGACTCAATTTTAAAAAATGTGTAGATAGAGAGAAGCATAAAACAGCCAAGACCTCATCTGCAAGCAAGCACATGCTTATCCATAGCTTCTTGTGCACAGTGGATGCTTCTGTAACTCTGGCCTTTGGCTTTCCCAAAAGGATGCCAACACTCCTAATTATGTTTCTGTTATCTGAATCTTTATTTTCATATCAATTTTTTTCACTTGCATCAGAGTCCTCCTGTGTCAAAAAAAAAAAAAAAAAAAAAAAAAGAGATGAGAATGTTATTATAATTCTCAAAGAAAGTGAGGGGGAAGTGAAGAAGTATGTTAGTAGGAAGAACGTGTACAATCTTTCTTATAAAATAGTTTATGCTGAACATCTGGATTAATTCACATCTTATACACAGGCTTCTAAAAGATCTCTCAACAAGAAACAGGAAATGTAAGAGAGTATAGTCAATACTTGATTGATAAGGTGTATACACAACAAAATAAGAGTGATGAAAAGAACAGGGAGTCATAAACAAAGTGACATCTTTATGCTTAGATCCTCCTGGCCATGTCTATACTGCAGAATTTATTCTCAGCATAGATATTATTGAGCACATGATCATGAAAAAAAGAGCAGCTCTGGATATAGAGCTAGGAGTATGAGACGCTATGTTAAAGTTTTGTCCATCAAAATAGTTGTGGGTACTCTTGCTGTGTGATTTCAGTTATGAAGCTGTCTTGCAGAAGAAAAATCAGGTTTCCTTAAACCAAGAAAGAGGTACAAATTAAGCACTGGCCCACATTACTGCATTGTCTTGTCTTGCTGATGCTCTCAGAGCCTGCAGACAAGAGCTTGTGCCCTTGCTGAGCTGTCTGTCATCCATGTATCTGGCTTCATTCTTTCTCCACTTGCTTAGGAATATCAGCTGTTAAGGAAAACAAAACTCTCCTGAGATAGGATCTGTTTTCCAACAGTCTCTAAGCTGACTCTAAATTTTTGTAACTGCCTCTTTTGTTATTTGTATCTCTGACCTATTTTATATAAGTGCATCTCTGCCCCAGGGGATTTTGCTCTCTCTTATTATGACATGAGATCTAATTATCCAATGAGTCATTATCACCTAGGAGGTAATATATGTGTTTTCCTCTGAATATTGCTTTAGAAAGAATGAGGGATTTTTTTTGTTTTGTTTTGTTTTTTTTTGTCTGAAGAAGACCAATAGTCTTCTCTTTTCAAAGCAATAATTTATACATGATTAATTTCTCCTTCAAATTCTGGCTTGATGTGACATTTCTCTACTTAGCACAAAACAATTATTGATCCATTATTGTTACCATTAAGAATGACAAGATTTTTCAAATTCAATGAACACCAAATGGTTATTATAAACTACCAAAATTGGTTTTGTTCTACCTTTCTTATTCCTTATAATCTTTAAGTATAAGAGATCAATTGATCTTAGAAAAAAATTAATAGAAAATACCTCTTTTAGCCATGCTATTTAAGTTGCATTGTAAGTTCTTCCTCCAGGAAAATAGTACTATCTGAATCAGTTTTATACAAATAAATATTTAATTTCACACCAGATGAGAAGAAAAACTGTGCACCAAATTGCCCTATTAATTTTGATCTATAAACCTCTCTTTTTTCTAATATATCTAACAGATTTTCCTAATTCCTATCTCAAGATCATCTTAACTAATTCTTGGTTGTAGCATACTATTTATTTGAGAAGTTCGGGATGTCTCACTGAGTGCCTGTGTGAACTACGAACAGAAGAAGCAGGAGACGGAAACTTTAGAAGAAAGACATGAGAAATTCACCTGCAGGCTGCTAGCACAGTGATTAATTTACCTCACTTTCTTCCTGCCTTTGCTCTCTTTGAACATGGAGAAGAATTGCTGAGAACCTCTGTGCACTCACAGTCCATTCCCCTGGTGTATAGTAAGTATGCGCTTGTGATCTGTTTGTGCGATCTGCTGATTGCATGACTCTGGTCTGAAGATCTCTCTGCTCACCACTGTACAATTTATTTTAAGCTCTTGCCAAGACCACTTCTCGGTACCTCCTCACACGTGGAAGACCATTTCTGTAAGAACAAACTTTGCAGAATTTGTAATATAGTCTCTTGCTTCAACAAAGGAGGATAAATAATGATAGACCTCAACAATAGAGCAAGGAAGGATAAAGGAATGTGGTTGAACCTTGATATGAAAGAATTCCTTAGCTATTCTATGAAGGGTCCAAAACCCAAACACATTTACCAATGTTTACACAGGTTAGGGTTTAGCTAACAACTGATTAAGCATGTTGAGCACAAAGATGGATGGGAAGACCTGACTTTAAGGACCCTCTTGGAATGGATAGATTGAGAGATGCCTGGAATATAATAAACACTCAACAATTATCTGAACTCAAATAAAATGAAGTCTTAGTTGTACTCAGTGAAGGAAGAAACTTGCTGCATCTAGACCTCTCAAGATAAATGCCAGAGGAGAAAGAAGAATGTCAGGTCACTAGATATACAATTAGCCTGTACTTAATTATACTGTCATGATTTAATTCATTTCAAGAATTATTCTTTAGCTTCTCTACTGCTGAGTCGTTTGTAGTTGCTAATATGATAGCCCAGCTTGCATTGCGTGTGTTTCCACATAAAAGCCGTGTCAGAGTCTGCTATTAGATGATTAATGTAAGTAGGTCCTTCTTGTCCTGTGTGTGCCGCAGGGCCTCACAGGCTACAGCCACTTGCAAGTGAAAAATATAGTTTTCCCCTCTTCTGTTTATGAGGCTAAGTGTAAAATGGGCCTAGAGCAGATGCTAGATCTTGGTCTGCTCAGTTTTGGAAATGTGTTGCTCTAAACATTGAGTTCTCAAGGTCATGCATTGACCCAGCAGGGCTGAAACTGCCCTGACCTCCAATGATGAGGACCTTTAGAATCCATAGGCCGTAACTATGGTGGCTGCTCTTTACAGTCAACCTAATGGATTTGACCAGTGTAGATTGGTATAAGCACATGTGGATGCACTACATATATTTTTTTAACAACACAAATAAATTAGGCTCAATTTCTTAGACTGGTGAGCATACTAATTTTTTTAAACATTGGGTTATCTCTATAATAACTATTTGTACATGCACATTGCTAATGGGAAGGTGTTCATTCCATCTTGCTCTCAAAGATTCTAAATAACACAATAGGACACTCGTGTTTCTCGTGAGCCTGAGTTTCAGAAAGCATGTTGAAGTCACATGTGTCCAAGATGGCTTTTGCATGTAACCATCCTGGCCAAAAGCACAGTTATTTTTCCCCATTAGCACTGCCAGTCTGCGGGTCAAGAACTCCATGAATGTATATTGAATGGATTAATGGATAATTATGTTTTCTTAAACAGTAGCACATTTTAAAAAGCCCCCTAAATCCTACAATTACAGCCAATAAAACAAACTGGGAAATTTGTGCTGGGCTAACATTTCACTCACTTCCTCTGTGTAATTTCCAGTTAACCAAATCCTTCTCCAGGATTGGCAAGGCCCTGCAAATACATTGCTTCATGCTCCACAGAAGTCATCTTTTCAAGGGAGACCTCTAGACCACTGGGCCCACTACACAATATTGTTCCCTTAAAATGCAACTTGATACACAAACACCTGCAAGCCTGATGGCATAACTCTTCTTAAAAGAAAAACAAATCATCAGACTTATTTGGAAAATATTGATACCTCCCTTTAGAGCTTTCCGAGAAAATGAAGTTCCATCAATATATTTTTTAAAAATAATAAGTCCAAATAAAAAGACTACTACAAAATTGAAAAAAAAAAAGTAAATCTTGTGCTGCAGATGCATTTTTAGGTGGGGTTCTATTTTTGAAATCTTAAGAAGTGATATTTTCCTTTCTAAATGTCTTAATTATATGAAATGATCAATATGTATATTGGCTGAACAAGGCACAAAATGCAGGGATAATGTGTTTTAGAAAAGTGCATTGAACTTAAAAAAAATTTTTTAAAGAGACTCATAGTTCCTTCTTAGAATTAAGTGACAACTGTCTGCTAAAATTTTAGTCCAATGTAGTGAAAAAGGTGATGCAGCTGTATAAAGAACAGCAGCACTATTAAAGAGAAGTAGTTCTCAGCCTTACACTTCTACAATAATCACATTGGCCTTTTGCCTCGGCTACAGCAATTGTGTTAAATATTAATGTTAGTGTTTATTTTATCAAAGTAAAATGGAATTAGGATAGCAAATAAAGTCTACTATCTAGTGATAATATTGCTTATATATTTTTGTTGTGTTTTGTAGACTTTAATATGTTTGATTCAAGGTAACTTACTGAATAATGCATAAACATCTTTAAAACTGTATTTCAATAGTGGAAGTTGGAGCTGTTTGTCAGGTTCTAATCTTCAACCAAAAAATGTAATGATTTTCTTTCTGGTACAGAGAAAAATGATAGGGAAGATAGCTGTTAAATACTTAACTAGTTTTGATTCAAAAAATACTATCTGTGTGAATTTACCTTCCAAGAAGAAATCCTAACAGAGGTTAGGTTTTCAGAAGCATCACCTAAGGAGAGGATTACAATGATTAGAAATAATCTAAAAGCATGATCTAAAGATCTAAGGAAAAGGGCTGGCCTGATAGCTCAGTGGACTAAGGCATCTGCTTAGGCAGAGAGCAGCAGCTGGGTTTCAATCCCTGGTGTGCCATGCCCTGTTCCATCCCCAGGGCATGCTGGGATAGCACATGAAACTTGTCGTGATGGCAGGCATCTGTATTCTGAGCTCTTGGGATTTACATAGCAAGACCCTGTCGACCTTGTAGACCCTCTACCAAATATATTAAATAAATAAATAAATAAATAAATAAATAAATAAATAAACATCTAAGAAATAGTTGTAATTGCAAAACATTGTATTACTAGATGTTATTAAGCCATAAGACAGTGCACCTGTTTGTTAACCCTGTACCTTTTGGAAGGGACCATTTTTATCTTGCCGTTCTTCATGAATGGGTCATAAATATATTTGTGCTTCCCCTTGAGAGTAAATAGATATTAAAGATTCAGCTTCTTTTCTATCAAGCTTTCTTCTTTCAAGTAACTGTGTCCATAAAGCTGCCATATTCTGGGTGCTGACGTTCAGATTTGGATGCTCAGAAACTTGACTCTGTAAGTCTGCCTCATAACCTTTCATGTTTGGTGATAAGAAAACTGTGTTAAATTAGGCAAACCCATGGCATATCAGTGGACAACTTAAAAATCTCCATAATCACAAATCTCCATAATCACAAATTAAACTATAGAGCAATCAGCCATATGATTGGTAGAATCCAGTGTAATATGTAAAATTATTAGGAATTTCAAAATAATCACAGTAGGAAATTAAGCAACCACAGGCCCTCTTACAGGGAAACTTGCACTGAAGGTCACATGATCACAAAAAGAGACACGATTTAATTACATCTGTCAAAGCCTGTCCTAAGTATAGAGATGGAGGATTTGAATGTACACCTGTATTCCTGAGATTGCTCATTGGTGGACTCTTTCCAGAGTTGGAGGGCAAGGAAGCACGCTGGGTTTATTCACAATTGCCTCATCTTTGTATTTAGCTGCCTGCCCTCCTCTTGCAGTAAGGCACTAGCTCTCTTTTCCACATTACCATCCAGTGAGCTGCTAATAGCCTGCTGCAAAACACCCTGTGTTCTTAATCGGATTCTGGAGATGACCTCCTCTCATCAGCTGTACTTTGAAAACATACCAAAGTGTGTATTATATTTTACACATAATAGGCTGGCTTTTAGTAATTTCCATTTCAGAGGATTGTCTTTCTCAGTTCTATCTCTGAACTGTGAAGAAATTTACAGCCACCATCTCTGTGCTAACTAGGATTTGTTTATCCATTTAACGCACCTTTTCCTGAGTACACACTATGTATCTTAGGTGTTACATGGTATTTAATATCTCACATTTTCCACCTAGATTCAGTGTATTAATTTGCTCTGCTACTGGTCATATGCATTTGGTTGTGCTAATAAAATGCAGCTAAAAGCATTCTAAAACTTATAGATAGATGATAGATAGACAGACAGACAGGCAGATTTGGGGATTGGTTGTATTCAGGAGCACAAAACATGCTACTAGAACTTCCTTCCTCTTCTACCTCTTCTTCTTTTCTCCAACTCCTTCAGTTCTTCTCTCTCTTCATTTTTATTACCCTAGTTGCCCTAGGTTGCTTTGTTGTCAAAGTAGGCTCCCTCCGTGTAGTAGTTACACAAAAGCAGATTGAAATTGTTTCCATGCCCACATGTTAGAAGGAAAAAAAACAACAACAACAACAAAAAAAAACTTCCTCACATAAGCAAACAAAATAATGCCGTCGAAAGTCACCAAATGCCCTACCCTGAATCTCCTGCCTACCCTGAGCCAACAACATCCTGCCATGTGGGATACAGTCATTAGCTACCATGACACCATAAATGGTAGCACTCTACCTATGGAGGTGGGGAGGCAGTTCACAAAAGGAAAATAAGTTCGTTGACCAAAGGAAAAAAAAGAACAGATTCTGCCCCCAGTTAAAATTAAGAGGTATGTCCTCTACCAAGATTAAAATAGAAACCTACAGTTGAGTGTAAAAAGAGTTCAAAATCTGAATTGCAAAACCAAAAATGTGCTGTTGCGAACTCAGTTTATGGGAATGTAGTCAAATGACTATGGCCAGAAAAACTAACAATTTTAATTGTCCAGGAGAGGCATGAATGGATCTACCTGCTCCACAGTTCTCCAAGTAAACAGAAGTTTTAGAGTTTGATTTACGAAAGTACTGGAGCATATTTGCAATTCAGAATGATCTAGCCATCAGCTATGTCCAGTTTTGTTCCACATAGAGAGGCACTTTTATTTTGGAGAACTTTGTCCAAATTTTTAATCTTTAGCATCTAAAGCTTCCAGTCCATATTATGTGATGTATACATACTACTCTGCAGCACCTCAGCAGAGAGAGAAAGACTGGGAAGCCGGCATGCTCAGAGTTGGAGTCAGAACTTGGCTACTGACCTAGCTGAAAGGTACACTCACTCTTGTACTTCTCAGGTACTTTCTAAATTCTAGAGGCTCAGACTCTACCTTTCTGTCCTGAATTCTGCCAAGGAATATCCACAGGTATTGGAATGGTTTGTGCTGATGATGTCTAGAGTGTTTTCACAGTTCTTTTTCAAAGTTTTCAAAATGAGTTTCTTAAGCGTTATCATATGCAGCAAATGATGAAGAAGGTGAACGACATCATACAAAGCTATGCGACTTCACCAGAGAGGAACAGCTGGTGAATGGCTTTGTGCTCAGGTATAGCGATAATTGAGCCTGTCACGGTTCTATTTCTGCCTCCCTTCATTTAAGACAAGGCAGAGCAAGTCAATGAAAGCTACTGTGCTCCATGCAGAGGAAGAGTGTGCTCCCTTCTCCCTCCAGGCCATCTTGTCCACCCACAGCCACACTCCAAGAGTTGACAGAGCACTCAGGCCAATATGACAACACATTGAGAAAATGTCCCTCTTGTGTATATTCTTTATCTGTGAGGTGCTGGAGTCCTTCAGCTTGTCTCCAAAGCTTCTCAGTGGCATCACGGGACACTTGTGGGGGTCATGGTGACCGCTGGTGTTTATCCTAGTTTAGCAGAGAAAGGGAGGGGACCACGTTTCCTTCTGCTGTTTTGCAGAGATGTTTGAGTAGGTAATTGAGACGGCAGGTCTCATTGTGTGTTCATAATTGTGAAGAGATTCTGTAGTCCCAGAAGCCCTGAAATCAACAAATCACGAAGAAAGATCGGGAAAATAATTCAGAAGCAGAAAAGCTGACCAATTTCAGCACCGAGCCGGTACAAACGTCTCACTCCCATGTGGTCTGAATATTTTGCTTAGGCTAGTGTGGAGCGTTTCAGGGATCTGAGTCACTGTGTGCGAGCCAGCGTACTGTCCCTGGGCTAGTGATAAAGGCTGCCTGCAGGAACAGAAAGCAGCTACACGTCCTTATTAGGCCATAAAAACATATCGGGATGGAGGTTTGTCACAGGCATGACATCAAGGCAGAGACGGGTGAAGAAAGAGAAAGAGAGGGAGAATGTTAGCGTACAGTGCGCCACTTTCTAACATCAGATGGAAAAGAGGAGAGGAAGAAAGTTAAATAAATGATCAGGGCTGCAGTTCCTGGAACCAGCTAAGGGGCACTATAAATAGCAAGCTCCCTAAGTAGAGTACGTCTGCAGCATAGGACCTAGGAGTCTACAGTTTGCAAGGGGCCTACTAACGCCCTCGGAAGCCTTTTGTTTTCTCCCTTAATGGGTCTTGTCAGCACTTTAATATCCCCAAATAACTCTAATGGCTGCCGTGCTCCCAGAGGACCAGTTGGCAGGGGCCTGCGGGTCAATCTCCAAACGGGGCAGCTTGCTCTTCCCACTGCTTGTCCCTCGCAGCTCAGAGGCCAACAGGCATGTCCCTTTGGCCCCCGAGGGAGGAAAAGCTGTCATTCTACCTCAGATTACTTTTTGCCACAGTTTGGTGGACCTTGGTCAACACTGCTGACTTCTATCAAACTTCATCAAAATAGCACCGTCTGCATGAACTAATAGCAACAGAAGTAACGAATCTACACTGGGCTTCTTTTTTTCATTTACTCCACTGAAAACACTCCAACTCTTTTTCACTACTTTCTCCTTTTCATCTGTATATCTATGTTGTAACTCTATGTTATTTTTCACGCATTTCCCATTGGCAGTGAAGCCAGTCCAACCGTCCCGTGCTGCAAGGGTAAGCACCACTCAACCCTCCTGGTACTTCTTTTTTTGCTCCTGACCCTTCATCCAAAGCTGCCTGTAGGCAACATTGTGCCATTTGCAGGATTTGCCTGCAGGGCCCCTCAGCCTCCTCTCATCATTTTCCCCCTGCCCTTTTAAGGGCCCTTTCCTTTCTTGCCCTCGGGCACCCCGTGAACCAGAAGTTTCAGGCTATTACACAGCCTCTTTAGTCCTAAGAATTTGGTCATTCACCCATGTTCTGGGAAGCTTAGAGAGGAGCCACAGGTAGCACAGAGCTAGAAAACTTCTCATGCTGGCGGCAAGCTGTCAAATCCTGGACCACTCTGTCTGTCAGAACCTTGTTGCTCCCATCTGCCAAATGGAGCAATATTGGCTTCCAAGTGCTCTCACATCTGGAGTTCTCTTCGCAGCTTTGCCCTGCCTGGATCCACTTTACCCCTCTGCCTTACCAACCTTCTTCTTTGAAAAGCTTCTATTCAGCTGACATGCAATAATTGTACAAGTAGGGCATGGTGGTGCGTACCTATAATCCTGGCTCTTGACAGGCTGAGGGAGGAGAATTCCAAGTTCAAGGCCAGCACAGGCAACATAGAGAGACTCTCTCTCAAAAACAGAAAACTAAAAAAGGTTGAGGATACAGCTTGATGGCACAGCACCACTTTTGTTTAATTCCTAGGATTGCAATAACAATAATAATAATAATGTGATATATTTATGATGCATGGTAGGATAATTCAGTACATTGATACAATGCATAATAACAAGATCAAGGTGATTTGCATTTCTCTCTAACATTATTTCTTGGTGTTGAAGAGCTTTGACCTCTTTCTTTTACTTCTTTATAAAATAGACAGTAAGTTATTGGAAATTTGTAGGTAGCTCTAGTTGTCCTAATGTGCTGGTGTTCACTAGAACTTCATCCTCCTAACTGCAGTCTGGGGCCTGTTATCCACCTTCCTCTGTCCCTCCCAACCTACTCCTCCTTGCCTCCGGCAATGAGTATTTTTCTCTCCAATGAGATTAAGACTTTTTGTTCCTTTATGTGAGTGAGATCATTTAGTGTTTGTCTTTCAGTGCCCGGATTATTCACTCATCATCGTCTCCAGCCTCATCCATGTTCTACAGAGGATAAGGTTCCATCTTTTTATGGCTGAATATGATTCCATCACATACATTCTTTATTCCCTCATCCACCAAGGCATGCCTCCGTTTATGCCATATGTTGACTATTATCAACAGTCTAGTTCTTTCTAGGCTGGCTGTCTCTTGCTGTACAAATCTCAAATTAAAGTCTGCCTCTGAGAAATACTCCCTAACAAGCTTCAATATAAATGATGTTTTTGAACACAGAGGGTGTACACTCCCCCGCATGCTTCCTTTCTGTTCAACAAACATATTTGTTTAATTATCTGATGCTCTCTCATTCATTTAGTTGATGCTACCTTAAAAAAAAAATTGCCTCAGTTGCATATCGTTGGACTCATGAGGTGCGAACTCCATCGAGCCCCTTCCTCATGAGACTACCAGGCTTGGCACACAGTGTTGTGCCCAGCAAAGGATTCTGTTGACATCTCAGCTTCCACTTGAAAGTATGAAGTAGCTACCAAATTAGAAATAACAGAAGCTATTATCCAGACCATTGCTATAGTTAGCCTTCCAGCAGCTCCCATATTTGATAGAGACCCGAAGGTTGAGAAGGACTTTTTTTTTTTTTTGGCTGGCTCAGGCTGCCTTAAGGATGTGTCTGGGGATCAAATCACTGTCCCCTGTGCCTGACTGGGATTGCCAGCTCAAGCGCTTAAACCACTGAGCTAACCCAAACAGCCCCTTAATTATTATTTATCGTTAAAATGTCACCTGATAATAGGTTTGGGATTGGAAATACTAGTATTCAAATCATTCTGTCCTGGAATTTGAAATGCTTTATAGTGAAGAAGAAAAAAAAAGTTGATGTAATTTGGATCTTAGGTTCTCTAAAGCCCCCCATTTTGAAGGCTTGGGCACCAGTCCTTGGTAATACTAGGAAAGGTGAAACCTTTAGGAGCTGTGGCTCGATGGGAAGACGTCAGTTCTCTGGGCATCCTTGAAGGTGACATGGGACTCTGTTTATCCCTTTTTCTCTCTTCGTTTTTCAGCTCCCATGCAGTGAACATGCTTTCTCTATGGCACACTCCCAACAGCGTGTACGGTGCTGACACATGCTCAAAATGACAGAGACCAGTGGATAGGGACTGAAATCTTTAATGACTGAGCCAAAATAAACTTTTTCCCCATCTAAGCTTATTGTGGCAGGTATTTTGTCATAGTGACACAAAATTGGCTGTACAAAAGGAGAAGAATAATGTCTGATTTCAGTGAAGAGTATCCCCATGCAGACCCTAGAAGTGAGCTTTCACAAGAAAGAAAAACTTATGTGATTGGCTTGGCTACATATTTGGCTTTCTGTGGTTGATGCACAGTTAGAAATGGGAGTAAGAAGAAAAGAAGCTGGTAGCCACTGGTCGAGTACTGATACTCTAAACTGACTGCTGCTGGGGTTTTAGGTGAGAGGTCTTTTATAATATCATCTGTCAACTGTTTGTACACTGTCTGCCACATGATAGCTTCTTACACCCAGCTCACAACTTTTCTTACATCATCTATGGGGAGAACATATTAATAACCAATATGAGATGCCAATATATGTTAATATGTCAAAGAATAATCATTCAAAAGAGAACTGGCATTTATTAGAGCTATTGAGGATTTGAACAAAAGAGTAGATGATAAATAAGAATGACCGGCAAGCAGAGCAATAGCTGGCCACAACCTAAAAATAGATTAGCCTATTCAAGTCACCCTGCAGAAATATGTTTTGTGCTTGTCTTGAAACTGCACACAAAAGCAATGGGTTAAAAATTTCAAGCAGTATTAAGCTCATTAAGGAACACATCAAGAGAGATGCTTGATGCATGTGCACTGATACAAGGACATTCCACGCATTCTCACCTCTCCAGTCCCCTGCTCATCCCTTCTCTTTCCAGATTTAGACTCTGCACTACGACACATGCACTCTCTTCGTCCTCCACTCAGTCATTATCAAGAGCAGGTGCACAACCCTTCTCTGTCTTCTCCATTTCTGAGTCTGTTATCTGTGTCACTCAATATGCGATGACATTCTGCAGTGCAGTGTTTGTTTTGTCCATGTTTTTCCTCACAGAGTAGCTGAGAGGCTTCTGTCTATCACAGCGTTTGCAATATATGCAGCTCAATCAGTTGGCCTATGCGAATGCCCTCCTCAATATCAGTAGGAGGTCAAGAACTTAATATTAAAGAAATAGAAGACTGTTTTACCATATACGAGTATGTGAAAAGTGCTATGTCTTATTTAACAGCATCATATTTAACTGGGTTATGCGGTTCATGCTTGACTGTATTGTGTGTGCATTCTTAGGTAAATTCTTAAAATAATCCTAAATGTTGTATCCCTTCTTTATGAAAAGAAGAAAATAACATACATCCTATGAAAGAAGTTTCTGGCACATAGCAAGTAAGCAGCAAATATTATTTAAGTTCTCAAAAATTGTCAAATATTACAATTTGTTAGGAATTATCTAGTATATATCATCCACTGTTGTTGATATACATATATACATACATATCAGGTTATTATAATGAGATTTGTTTCTGAAAGTATTTTAATAAACACAGAAATTAAATCATTCAAATATTCAAATATATACATGCAATATATTATTATAGTTAATCACTTCAGCAATGCTGTGGTCCAACAATAGAAATTTATGTACATGTATACCATATTGCATTAGTATACATCAGAAATAGACACCTTATAATAAAATAGTGTTCTTTTCTTTATGAGAAACATGAAGATAATATGCTCACCTACTGGGCAGCATGAGATAGGAAAAGAATAGAAGTCATTATGATATCACATAAAGGTGTAAACATGGAATCCAAACGAGTAAGACCTACCATGTGCTAATATACGACTTGGAATAAGCCGTCTCTCTGCACTAAGTCTTGCACCACGTTTGTAAAATGAAGCTAATTATACTCAATGCAAAATTGATAGGACACAAATGTGCAGGAACTTCTGCCTTTGCCTGTTACGGACATGCTTGCCACAGGGAGTTATAGCACAAGAGGGACTAGAGATATCAGATAAGTAAATGCAAGTGATAGACAGGAAAACTGCGTAGGTAAGCAAGATTTGAGAACCAGTATACCTGGAGGGAGGTGATCAAGACAAGACTCATTTCTATTTACTCATTTCCCATGGGGAGCTTTTGTTTATTTATTTATTTTTATTTTTTGGTATGACTGAACATTGGAAAAGTCAGGGAAAAGATGGCCGCCAAAAGGCAGGGGAGAGGATAGCTTCTGGAGCCCACCCAGGACTGTGAAGATGAAAACTGGAGCTCAAGACAAAAAGGAATCAAGGGCTCAAGGGACCAAGAGCATCAAAATAAAGAGGCGTAGAGCAGTGAACCTAATATCCTTTAATACTCCCCATTATGCTTGTGCCAATTCTCCAGTGAACAGTGTCAAAGGTTGAGAAGCTAAGTAAAAGAAGCTGAAAAGAAGAAGGGAGATTTGGCAGTTGTACAAAATTGGGTAAACAAAACTTGGAATTCAGGACTGCCAAAGTAAGGAGGTTTCTGAAAACTCTCTAGTCTTTTCGTCTACTTGGACCCTTGGCAAGCTTCACTGTAGGAACTGAGGGGGGAAAAACAAAAAACAAAACAAAAAAAAACCAGTTGACTGAAGATTTAAAGAGACAGCCTGCTAGTGCTAGGTCATATCGTTTCCTGGCTGGATTATGGTTTCTACCTCCAAGCTGGCAAAAAGATGGAATGAGTTCCTTCCTGAGAAGGAAAATCATCTAAACTGCATAGTTCTTGTAATGAAAAAAAATACCTGGTATTCCACTAAGACAGCTATATATAACAAAAAATAAGAATCAAAATGAAAA
Organism: Myocastor coypus; assembly: GCA_004027025.1. Classification (NCBI taxonomy): domain Eukaryota; kingdom Metazoa; phylum Chordata; class Mammalia; order Rodentia; family Myocastoridae; genus Myocastor; species Myocastor coypus. The sequence continues at coordinate 42,884 of PVJA010008079.1, forward strand.
GACAAGAAACAGAATCAGAAGTGGCTACGAACTGACGGTTTTTTTTTTTTTGTCTTTTTGAGACAAGGTCTCACTATGCAGTTCAGGCTGGCCTTGAGCTCACTTTTATAGCCCAGGCTGGTCTCGAACTCGCACCAATCCTCCTGCCTCAGCCTCCCGAGTGCTGGGATTACAGGCGTGTGCCACCATGCCCAGCTACAGGTTTTTTTTTTTTGTAGTTCTTTTATCTTTTTTTGTTGTTGTTGTTTGTGGTACCGAGGATTGAACTCAGGACCCTGTCCTTGCCAGGCAGGTGCTTGTTCTGCTGAGCTATCTCCTCAGCCCCTCCATGTAGTTCTTAAATTGATTCAATTAACAACTGCAAATTAAAGGTAAATATAAATTTCAAGAGAGGAGAACCCTATGCCCAATATCCAATTAGAAATGTCCATACTTGAACAGAAATAGTACAATGAGACTGAAACCAAAGGATGATAGCACCAGGTATCAGTGTTGTAAGTCTTGGAGTTAGTAGATAAAGATGAAATAATTACAACTAATTATTACCTCATTTAGCATAGGTCTGTACTTTCCTAGGCAGAAAAATGTAGAGGCTTGTCATCTTTTTCTTGTCCTGCACGGAGCTGACGTCACTTTTCAGTGTCAAAGCTCTGTCAACCCCAGGTTCTCCTCTCTTCTTGCAACACAACCACAGGTCCTTTCAGAAGTCCAGCTCCTATCAGGTCCTATAACTGTAATCTCCTAGGCGCAACAGGACTGGGGGATGTTCTGCTTTACTTTTCAGATGTAGCAACTTAACTTTTTTATTGCCTACTCTGTGTAGTTTCTGAATTTTGCAAATGTGTCGAGGAAGCTACAACCTTTCGGTGAAGATCCTTAAAGTCTCTACTTTGACTTTCTGGGGAAAGCTTTTCTTGTCTGCCATTTCTCTCCACCCTTTTGCTCAAAACTGAACTTGAATTCTTAGCCTGTGGCCCATATCAAAAAAACTGAAAATCTTTGTGGAAAAAAGGTGAGGGTATCCATATTCTTCACATCTCTCATTCTTACAATTTTAATTCTTCTGGTTCTTAATATTTCTGCAGCTTTCTAAGCATTTAAAACAAATAACTTTGACTTTAGGTGGGTCTTAAATTGATTTCAGTAGGAGCATTTACCTCATACTATACCTTCCTGCTGGGGCAGACGAACAATGCCAAATGATGACAAGATATAGAGCAGCTGTTCATCAGTTCACCAAAGTGCGTACACAGCAACCTAAATTCAAAAGACTATCATAGAAGAATGAATATATGAACTGCTTGAACTTGATTCAGAACCCCTACAACCATCATGGTGGTATAACATTGAAGGAGTCCATGAATGTCCCTAGCATATAGTATTCTGGATGTGTCTATGAAGTGGTTTCAGTGGACATAGTGCAGGAGAATGTCCTCCCCTGTGTAGGGATGCCAGTGGGTATCACTGAATCCACACAGGGACGAATACAGTCACAAAGTAGAAGGCATTTGTTTCTTTGTCTTCCAGCCTGGATTGTACTTGGACATTGGGCTTCTGTCCTTGTGCTTCATTCTTGATTCTCCAGACCACAGGTGTCCAGTAGATCATGGGATTTCTCAGCTATTGTAATCACCTGAGCCAATATCTCAGAATAAATCTGTATATAGAAGTGCATGTGTGTGTTTTGGCTCTGTTGGTCTGGGGAACTCTAATATAATACGTGCATCACAATGAATTTCACAGTTTCAAACAAAAAAAAATTGCTGCAATTAGAAATAAAATAACTGGAAATTTAAAAAGGTATTGCGAAAAGTAAGACAACACAAAAGGAGTAATCATTATGGAAATACAGGTAAAGTATAGAAAATATTCTCGTGCCCTAGAAATTCATGCAAATTCAGCTTCTAGTATTGTACATGATCTCAGTGAAAATTCATGAGCTGAAATTTTAAAAAATAATGAAAGGGAAAAACAAAAATCTACTGGTTTTGAGATAAACTGAGAAGTAGTACTTGAGACCCTGCTAACATAAGATGCTTTGTGTCCCTGAGAACTACAGAACTTCCAGTGTTTTTGACATCCCATGTTATCCCACCCCAGCACCAGTAGTTGGCTGTGTATTTCTGCATCAGGTTTTGGTTGATATATGTCACTCAGTGTTGTCATTTATGTTTGTAAGTCTCAAAATCTAATTTGTGCTGTTGTAACTTAAATTTGGCATTTGTGAAGTTCAAGGAAGGTAGTGATGGATGGCACAGCTTATCTCAATGTTTTGGCAATTATGAGTTCTGCTTCCAGTAACCAAAAGTTCCTGATGTCATTTGTGGTTGGACATTAGAATAATGCATTTTCTCCCTGCACCAATATTTTGAGAAAGATCTGAGAAGCCATAAGGACCTTACTAAAGTTACACAATACAGAATTTACCCATAAAAGAGACTCAGTATCAAGGACTATCAATACTTGAACAAATCTCATAAAGAAAATAAATTATATATGAGGCTGATTTTTCTCAAAAGTACAAATTCCTGACTTTAGAAATGTCAGCATATTTAGTAAAACCAACTTGTCTGAACATTAATCGGGGACTCTCAAAGATAAAAAGTTCAATATTTTTGCAGACAGACCTTGAACTTAGGGGTTAAGTGGAATATTCTTATTCAAAGCAAGACTGCTGATTTTTTTTTTTTTTTTTAAGGAAAGGAGCATTTCCATGTTGAATGATTCTTTTTCCATCTAGATCTTTAAAAAATCTTATTTCTATATAATTTTAAACTGAAAAAATATAAGAATAATATATGTGGGATTTCTATATACATTTTTGCATAATCACCAGTTATTTGTAATAAACTTTCCTCTCTTTCATCTTTCTCTCAGATAGACACACATATCTATATACATTTCTATTTGAGAATAAATCGAAGATATTATGCTCCTGCTTCTTAACCCCTAAGTACTCCTGTGAATATTTTCTAAGGAAAAGGTCTATCCAAGCTGGTGACGCATGTCTGCAATCCTAACCGCGGGAAGCTGAGCAGGAGGCTTGCACGTCCAAGCCCAGACTGACCAATTTAGTGTGTCCTCGTCTCAGATATTTTAAAGAAGGATCTGGGATGTATGTCAGTATAAAAGCTATGGGTTCAATCTCCAGTACTACAAAAAAAAAAAAAAAAAAGGAGGGAGGGAGGGAGGGACAAAGAGAGGGAGAGAGGGAGGGAGGGAGGAAGTTATTTAAATTTAAGATTGAAGGTTTTTGTTGTGCCAGTATCTAAACCACCACACATATTCAAATTGTAGCGATTTGCCAAATTTTCTAGTCCAAGAGCTAACCCTACATAATCTGCTACATTTACTTATAGTCTCTTTATTCTCCTTTGATCTGCATAGCACTTCAAAGATTCTTTGCCCTTGATTTTCCATGAGCAAAAGACAGTGAATGTATAGCATATTGGATTGTCAGATATGCCTTCCTGAGGAGTTTCAGGTCATGGCACAGGCCAGCAGGGGCACTGTAGAGGGGTGACTGGGTCCGCATGATACCACATCTGGAAGAACACAATTCTGGCTCACAGTTGACTTTAGCTTTGTGATTTGGTTCAGATAGCCTACATATACCCTAGGTTTTCCTCCAGTGTTCACTGCTGGCTTTGCCATCTCCTGGAGATTCTTTTACACTTACTGACCCTTCTAGATGGAAGAACTGATATCTTGCTGTAGTGGAGGGCTTCACTGTTCTTCCACTAATTTGTTTCTTAATTCGAATACTTTTGTTCATATTATAACCGATGATTTATATTACTCACTAGTATTATTTTTTTTATGCTCAGTTGTTCAAGGCTTGACTAGCACTTTACATGTGTGTGTGTGTGTGTGTGTGAGAGAGAGAGAGAGAGAGAGAGATGCCACATGTGCCTGTGTATATTCATATTCCTATGAGAATTTTCCTTGGAGCATTTCTTTATTCCTGGGTCAAAAAGAAGTTCCAAGTTCATTTGCCCTAGTAATAACATGAATCTTCCCTTCTCTTGAAGGTGAAGGAGTTCTCTTTTCTTTGAGTGAATATTGGTATTTCTGGAGTGCTATTTCTTTGGAGCACTTTCAGTAAGTGTGTGTGTGTGCGTGTATATATATATATATATATATATATATATATATATATATATATATATACACACACACACATTCTGGATATTCTGCATAGCCTCAATCCTCATGAGATCACACAGGGTGGGCTTTCCAGAGGCAGCTGAATCTAGTTTGGGATTGACTCACATTCCAATGCTGGGATTGCGATGTGAGTGTGACCCACACCCTAGGACGGGAACCCTGCCGATGACATAAGGAACCAAGAGGCTTGCTTTTTCTTTCCCTTGCTTGCTTTTGCTATCTTGCACTTCCATAAAGTGGTGCCCTCTTCCATGTGCCACCCTGACCTGGAGCCACCCTATTATGAGCCAAAGCTTCTACAATCTAAGCTAAATATACTTCTCTGCCTTTTAACCTGGAGTGTCAGATATTTTGTCTGAGCAAAGACAAGAGTAATATATATAATTTATGTATATATCCATAAAAACCATGAGCTCTTATGGATTCCTCTCATTTCAGCCCAAAAGCATGGGGTATATTCTACTCTTACCTCCTTCCACATGTGTTACTTTCCTACTTGCTGTTGAGTAGCCTTTTGCTTTCCTTCCCTTTATCTCTCCTTACCTCTCTCTCTTCCTTTCCAAGTGTATTTTACCTTTGAAAGCATATTAATTATGGCTATTTAAAATTTGAAAATGTGAAACCAATATCCTGGACCATAGAAAGTGGTGAATACTCTAATGTCTAAACACATTTTCTTTCTCCAAAACTTGGTCACTCTAATTCTAAACATCATATTTTGTAGACACGTATAAGTCTATACTACCCATCATATTACAGATATTTTAAATATTTGTGCAAAGAAAATGTATGGATTTTAAAAAATCCAGGCTTTATGTAAAACAAAAAATGACTATAATTCTCTTAGAAGTTATTTCCATAATGTGCTGAAAGGGTGTTTTCCTATTTTTTTCAGTGTGATGGCAAAATAATTTGTTTCACTGTATTTGCCTAACAGTTCTTATTGAATGTATGGTGTTCAAGTTCTTGTCTTGTGTGTGTTGGATTCATCAGACATATCAAGAATGCTTGAGTACTTTTCACCAGTACCCATTATCTTAGTTACTTTTCTCATGGCTCAGACAAAATACCCAACACCTACAAGTTAAAGAAGGAAAGGTTTATTTAGCTCACAATTTCTAGAGGTTTCAGTACAGCATTAGCTGAGTCAAAGGTGGAGTGGCCCATGACAGAGGGCAACAGTTCATGGTGGCAGAATAGAGCAAAAGCAAGTGGGCAGAGAGAGACAGAGACAGAGACAGAGAGAAGCTTCTTTCTGTGTCCTATATTCCCTGTATTGTATGCAGTCTACCAGGATGAGGGCAATGCCAATTCCCATCAGTGGACTGATCCAGCAGTCACCAACATTAGCACTAGCACTCTTAATCCCAGTATTGCCCTATGAATCAATTGTATACTCTAGATCCAGCCAGCTCTGAAAAAAAAAAAAAAAAAAAAAAAAAAAAAAAAAAAAAAAAAAAAAAAAAAAAAAAAAAAAAAAAAAAAAAAAAAAAAAAAAAAAAAAAAAAAAAAAAAAAAAAAAAAAAAAAAAAAAAAAACTCTGTGACTGCGCAAGATTTTAGGGTGATATCTAGACATAAATCATAATACCCACAATTCGACTTTGTGAGTAAAGAGGCAAACACTGCATTCCTGTGTCTCCCTTAATGCCATTTCTTAAAAATGTGATGCACAAATATATGACTATAGAAGTTTCAAAATATGTCAAAGGAAACTTGTGCTGGTAACCATAGTCAGTGGTTCTCAATTTTCTAATGCTATGACCCCACAATACGGTTCCTTATGTTGGTGAGACCCCAAACCAAAAAATAATTTTGGTGGCTACTTCAAAACTGTAATTCCAGATAAATAACATATTCTGATGGCTTTACATGACTCCTGTGTTTGGTCTTTCGACCTCCACTGGGGTCGCGACCCACAGGTTGAGAACCGCTGAATTATACTATATATATATATATATATATATATATATATATATATATATATATATATATACATAGACATAGACATAGATATAGATATATGAGATACATATGGATACACATGTAGATAAGATAAATGGAGATGGAGATGAGGATGGAGAAGGAATTACAGATGATACAGATAGAGATAGATAGACACAGACATAGACAAAGAGATAGACATAGACATAGACATAGACGTAGACGTAGACGTAGACGTAGACATGGACATGGAGAGATAGGTGAATAAACTGCTCCACAGTTGGAAAAAGAGGAACATGTCAAATAGGGGATGAAGCAGTGTCTAACAATAATTATAAACTAACAAACTTATAGGTAAGGAAGACAGAGAAAATTTTGAACAAATTTGAATAATTGGGTTTTTTTTTTTTTTTTGAGATTCTGCTTTTGAAATAATATTTGACCTGGAAGTAGTTTTTTATTCCCTTCAATGAGCTATAAAATTCACTGTCTCTCTAAGTATTCAGGACTAAAAATTAGCACTTGAAAACAAAAAGCCAGAAAGCATGGAATGACTTTCTGAAATTGTGCATCGGAACAGAATGGAGAAAGGTCATGGTGTCATGATAATTACCTTAGGTGAGGCCAGAATGTCACCATAGAAGTTGATCAGCAAATACGCAGTAAGTGCTTGAGCATCTGAATCACAGTCTCCCGTGTCACTCAGACTGAGCAAATGGTCTTCGTGGTTTAGGAGAGCGGGGGTCCAGGGTCAGCATGACCAGGAATAGACCAGTTGCCTGGAGGAGGATGTGAGGAGGGATGCTTGAGCTAGTAAAGCAGGAGACATGGGAGCCTCTGTGGGCGTGATGCAGCCAATATGTGCTGGACACCCGAAAAAGAAGGGCACCCATGAAAGTGAAGGCCCTGTCTAACATTACTATGGCTGGACCTGACTGTTATTATTATTATTATTAGAACTCAGGACCCTGTGCTTGCCACGCAAGCATTTATTCCACTGAGCTACCTCCCAGCCCTCATATTATTATTATTGTGACTGCTGTATACAGAATACTCTTGTGTGCTGCAAGTGCTGCTCATCAGGAATTCACGAATACCCACATGTGAAGGGGAGAAAAGCTGAAGAGCAGTGGCACAGCTGCAGCTTCATAAAGGAGACTGCTCAGATACCCGTGACCATCTCAGCCTCACCTGGGAACTCTGGCAGAGAAGGTGGGCAATGTGATGGCCCCAGAGCAGGGTCATAGGGGCAGTGCCCAAGGCTACCACTCTAAAGGGATGCAGCACATGCATCCACCCCTCAGCCACATTCCTGACACCAAATGACTCTCGGGTGCCAGTCTCTTCATTTTATCTTCACAGTCATTCTGTATAGTGGGAGCCCTTAATTTCCATTTTATAAACAAGGAAATTAGAACAATACTGTGCCTACCTAATGAAGACAGTTTGGTGGAAGCAGCTGGCTGCCTCCTGCTACCCATATTTCCCATGAGACTTGAGGCTACTTAATGCTTCTGAGTCTGGCAATAACCAGTGTTTGTGGCAATGTCCTATAGTATGTGTGAGGTGACAATCTTCTCTGCAGATGCGTACTAAACAATACCTACATTTGACCAGCTCCCAGACCTGGCATGTGAGTGGAACCCCCCTGGGGTCCACCAGAAACTCATTCAACCCAGCACCCAGACCTGCCATGTGAGTAGAACTTCATCAGACAGGTCTGGTGTCGTACCCTGTGGCAGAACTCCCTGCAGACAGGCTAGAGGCAAGACCCACCCAAGTGATCCAGGAGCAGAGCATCTTGCCAGAGTTTGGCTAGCCCTCCATATTCTTTTCATATCATTTGTATTGACTTCTTGTTTCTCATTAATGCCTATTAGGCTTATATTGTTCATCTTTGCAGATTTAGCTCCGAGCGCTGCATCAGGAAGAAGTGGAGCACAGAAACCAGACCCAACCAACACCCATCTGGACAAGTTTGAACTTGATAGATCAGGACCTGGTGCTAAGGTAAAAACTCTAGCAAAGCTCTGCACCAAAGGTCAGGAAACAGGGCTACACAAAATGACAAAGAGAAGGAAAAAACTAAAGCCCTGAGCCCACCCAGAATAAATGCAGAACAAAACAAATGATATGAAAAGAATGTGGTGGGCTGGCCAAACAGCTCAGTGGATTAAAGTGCCTGCAAGCGGGTGCAGAGGCCAGGGATTCAATCCTCTGATCTTCCATGCCCACTGGCCCCCAGGGAGCGTTGAAACAGTAATTCAAACTGAGTGTGGAGGTGTGCACCTATAATCCCACCTTTTAGGAAGCTGTGAACAGGCAGATCACTGTGAGTCTGATCTAGTAGTAAGACCCTGAATACCTTGTAGATCCTTCCCTAAAAAATAAAATAAAAAAGGATATGACAAAAGTAATAGCAGAAACCTTCCCAAATATGGGGAAACAATCTAACATTCGGGTAACCAAAGCATTTAGAATTCCAAATAACATCAACCCAATTAAAAACACACCCATAGGGCTAGGAAGATAGCTTTATGGCACAAGTGCCTGCCTGGCAAGTGCAAGGTTGTGAGTTCAAACGCTGGTCCTGCCAAAAAATAAAAAAAGAAAATAAAAAAGAAAAATTAAAATAAAAACACACCCAGACATAATCAATATCCCAAAAATTCAGCACAGGAACAGTATACTAAAAGCCACTAGAGAAAAGAAACAGATCATTTTTAAAGGAAAAGCCATCAGAATAATGGCAGATTTCTCTTTACAAACCATGAAGTCAAGAAGAGCATGGAATAAAGTATTATAAGTCTTACAGGAAACAAATTCCAGCCCAGACTGACATACCCTCTAAAACTCTCTAGCAAGTTTAATGAAGAAGTGAAATATTTCCAGGACAAAGAACAACTAAAGAAGTTCATGGTAACAAAGCCAACCCTACACGAACTACTAAAAGATATCCTAGAGAGGAATCAGAATGACCAAAACTCCATGAATGAGGATGGAAAGAACCACTAAATAGAGTGAAACAATTAAGCACAGGAGACAAAGGGGTACAGCAGCAGTCTTCCAATTATTCTTTGTATACAGCAGCAAAATATTTCCATCAGCGTATTCTACAAATGGACTTCTCCTGCATCCTGTGGGCCAAGATTCTGTCTGGGGCTATGGAGTGCATAGCAAGGAACTAGCAGTAGCTCAGTCCCACAGGTGACACCTGGCCACCAGTAACATCACGGTCACTATCCATGTATACAACATAGTAGAGCTTCGTGCGGAATCCTATCCCCAACCTGTTAAAAGTGCTCATCATATATTTGTCATGCCATTCTTTATGTTATGTTTTATTCATAGCGATTCATTACTATCATGAAAACTTTTTCTTTGTTGATATTTTTGCACGTATTAACCTATCCACATACTATGTGAGTACTCTGAATTGATCACAGATTCATACATGAGATACACAATATTCTAGCCTCTAGTGGGACTCACAATTAATTATAATTTTGGAATATAATTTTGAAATATTTTGTTTAATTTTGATTAATTATTATTTAATTATTTTTCTGAATGTTGTTTAATTTTAATTTTTGTTTTGTGATTTATACTTTGTCTTTGACTTATAGTCTACTTACAAGGCATGGTGTGATATTTTCTCCTACTATTACAAACTTTAAAAAAGATGTTTCCATTTTCAACTGACTTTATATTACTTTTACCTGGTCTTTCATATATATAACCTGACATAAGATTGATACTCTTTTATTGAAATCTTCAATGACCTTTTAAATGGGTTCACCTAATATATTTTATGTAGTCCTGTATAACTAACATTCCTGAGCTCTTTATTCTTTATTCAGGGCCATGCGGCAAGTTCTATTGCCTTCTGGATTATGGTTTTTGTTATTCTCTATATGCTATGTCTTGAGATATTGGAATATTTTGAATTTGCATAACTGGAAAATATTTTAATTTTTGTTTCCAAAATTATGTTTGGTAAATAACAAATTTAGCGAGGATAGATTTTCTTCAGTCCTTTAAATTAATTAGTATTTTAAATCATTACATATATTTTGCCTACCCCTTTCTACTTTCAGAATTCAAATTTTATGAACATAAGTTGCTTGATTCTGGCACAGAGTGAACTATTATATTACTGATCTATAAATTCTTTCATTTTTATTTTAGATAATTGTCATTGTTATATTCATTTGTTAGCCAACAATTTATTAACAACGAGTGAGCTGTCATTAATCTCATGCTATGTATTCATTTCAGAAATATTCCTCTAAAATTCATTCTGTCTACATCATATCTTTCATATTTAAATATTTGTCTACAATTTTTAATATGCTATACAGTTATGATTTTCAATAAAGTTAATAAAAACAATACCCTCCAGAAAAAAAGGAAGGAAGGAAGGAAGGAGGGAAGAAAGAAAGAAAGAAAGAAAGAAAGAAAGAAAGAAAGAAAGAAAGAAAGAAAGAAAGAAATTTAAAAGCAGCATAGCCATGACTGGAAGGAATGGTGGGTTTTCCATGGAGTTATATTGCTTTGTAGTATGACTATTTTTCCTTTGGGGATAGAATAACTAATGAGATAATTCCTGGTAAAAGGCACACTCCAGAGACGTTCTGTTCTCTCTCTCTCTCTCTCTCTCTCTCTCTCTCTCTCTCTCTCTCGCTCGCTCGCTCGCTCTCGCTCTCTCTCTCTCACTCTCGCTCTCGCTCTCTCATATCAGGGACTGAACTCAGAATGTTGCACTTGCCAGGCAGGCGCTCATGCCACTGGGCCATATCCCTAGTCCCACAGACACTCTTATATGCCATATCTCCTCTTACAAACACCATGAGTGTCAAGTATAATTGTCAATTTGATTAACTCGGGAGCCACCTAGAAATTAGGAACGTACATGTCTGTGTGTGTCTGAGCAAGTTATGGAGATGAGATTGTGGAATCTCCTCCAAGCTTCTGGACCTTCCCCTCTGGTACTCCTCTCCTATACACCGTTTCCCAGCTGCCATGAAGAAAGTAGCCAGCTGGTTGATGCTCCTTTTTTGGAGTCAACAGAAGTGTGTTACCTCAAAGTTCTGGAAGATAGAAACCTAAAATGTAGCCGTCAGCAAGGTAAGTTTCTGCTGAGAGCAGTGAAGGAAAGATGTTACCAGACCTCTCTTTGGCAAGTTATTTTTCTTCTATTCATGTCTGTATCCAAATGCCCTCTTTATACATCAATCGTATTCATGGTGGAACTGTTATGAATTGAGGAGCAGAAGTGAATTGCGTCTCCTTCCATTTATATGCTGAGGTTGTAACCTCTAGTGCCAGAAGACAAAAGCAAGGGAAATAAGGAGAAGGGTATGGAAAATAGTTACTGTGAGAGAAAAAAAGAAAAGTAAGAGTCAACCCAATGCAACAGCGCATGAGAGGGAGAAGAGAGCTCTTCCTCCACTGGGTGCAGGAGAAAACTGAAAAGTGAGAAACACTAGTTTTGATCAATTATGAAAAAGTACTCACAAAACCCCAAGTAACCAAGATATCTAGAAGATCAAAAATAGATTTGCTGAGAACTGGAAATCACGCAATGTCCTCGTACTCCATTCAGTAACTGCATAACTAAAGTTAGATATCTAGAATGAAAACAAACGTCTAATGTCTCATGAAATGTGTCCCAATAGTCAGATTTTAGCATGGATACAGATGAGATATCTTGACGATAAACTAAATTTTCTTAGTATTTTTCATATGTTTTGACATAATGAGTGTTTACATATATATCTGAAGTTGCATATAAAAGCTTCACCCTTATTAATTCTGTGTTGATCTGCATGGCATTTACCAGGAAGGGGGAAATACCACCATCCTTAAGTAAGATAGATAGATAGATAGATATAGAGATATTTGAATACACACTATTTGATATTTATGCAGCTCAGACTCATAGTGATCCTTCTGTTTTCAGCCTCCCCAGCACTGGGATTTCAGGCATCAGCCTAGATTCTGTGGCCAGCTCAGCAAGTCCTGGGGTGGGACTGGCATAATTATGTGGTGCTGTGTTCGAACCTTGGTCCCTGTGCTTTCCAAAGTTTGCCTAAGCAGACACATTAGTCCACTGGGCTATCTTGCCAGCCGAAAACAAGAGGTTTTTTTTTTTTTTTTAAAGCAAAATCCACCTGATTATACAATATGCTGGCTCAATACTAGGCCAGTATACTAGACTGCTGCTTATCGTTTGTGGGCTGGGTAGCCTCTGGGGGTTATACTGTTATTCCACAAACAAATTTGAATAAAGGCTCTAGAGTACTTTGTAGTACATTATCTTTTCCAAAAATAGCAGTGACACCAGGCATGCCTAGCCCATGGGCTTTTCTCATCAAATAACTATAATTGCTCTCAGTGGTATGTGAACTCTAACCTAGAGCTCTCTTTCAGGAGCTCTCTTCTCTGGGAGTACCGATTCTTCCTTTCTCTTCATTTAAATATATAATTCCTCATGTTGTTTCAGTTTCTAAATATTTGCAAATTGCCTTGATGAGGTGCAGTGGTCCATCATTCTTTCAAGGGAGTGCATATATAAAAGTCAACTTCTGGTGCTGGAAAAAAGTGTTTGTGTTGCATTAGGCAAATGTTCGAGATGATCTTAGCATAGATCATATCCATGCTACTTCTCAAATCCTGTTACCTAGAGCTGATTGATCAGAGTAGAAAAGCACAACTGATATCTTAGCAACATTTTCAAAAACAGCTTTGGCCATTCCTTGTGGTCATTCTTTGAGAACGGCTGGTAGTTTTATAAACTCTTAAAAAGATGGATTTTATTGCCTTTAGGAACAGCAGCTCTGCATAAAATCTTGAGCAGAGAGACCGGAGATGGAAAGGTGTTCATGAAAAAGTTGACAATTTCTTCTTAGGGAAGGAATGTGCTTGGTGGCACCTTTCATAGAGGAATGGGAACCTGCCTGCGAGGTGGATAGGGGAATGGTGGAAGCCAGTTTGGCACATAGTGCAACTGAATTGTCTGTGAAATCTATAAATGGAAAGACCTGGCAGGCAACAGAGCTCAGAAGTTGAGAAATGAAGTGTACTTGGGGTCCTTTTAGTTCAGGTAGAATACAGAATTGAGATGATTAAAGATATCATATAGAATGACAGTTGGAGGGAATAAAAAGAGAGAAATCTGAGTCAAACATGGAACAACTGAAATATTTCAACAATTTTAAAAAATTACTAATCCTTAAACATTAATTTTTAATCTCTTTGCAACTAACTTTATAATATTAAGAGAAAGAAGAATTGATTGTTAAAAACTAAAAAATATCCAACATATTCCTTCTGTTAATGCTTACTGAAGAAAAACTATATGAATGAATAATTTGGATATATATATATACATATATATATATATATATATATGTATATATATCCATCACCATTATAAAAAAGATGGAACCAGGAAGTTTCTGACACTTCATAATCTACTCTCCCCTTTCTCATTTCCAGGTAGCCATTAATTTGCTATTGCATAGTTGTATTCAGTAATAAAAATAGTAAGAAACAAAGATGCCAATAAAGTTATACATCACAGTGTTGAAAATAATGCACAGGAAACTACTTTTTATAGGGCAATCCAGGTTTTGAGGAAACAAGGGTTAAAACTCAACTGAATGAACTTCCTGAAGGGAGACCTTTCTGCTCTATCAGACCGTCTCTACTCTTGTTTTTCTTACTGGAGTTGGAACTCAGGACCTTGTACCTGTAATGCAGGCACCCATGCTGCTGAGCTATATCCTCGGCCACTGTCTCCACTCTTTAGCTGAGTGCTCTGCTCACATTTCCTTCATACTTTACTCTTTTTAGTACCTCCCTTGAAAGCATTTGAGGAAGAATTTCTTCCCTATAGGATGAAGTCCTTACTTGATATGCTAAAGTGGAGCCTTCAGTTCTGACAGCTCCTGTAGGCTACCTCCAACCAGGCTTATTAGGCTTGAGAAATACACCAAAGACGTTTCAAATTTCCCTTCTATCAAGATCTCCCCACTGCATTTCACTTTCTCATAAAATTATTCAACAAACATTATGTAAACCTGAAGTTTTCAAACATGCCAGTCTTAGAGCCAATTCTGTTTTCAACAAGAGAAGCATTAAGAAGTAGAAGATCTGAATTTCTACGATATTGAGAACATGATAATTGAAGAATTTTTTTTTTGTCTTGTGCTTCCCTGAAAGTAGATTCTGAATCTAAGATTTGAATACCAGTATTTCATCAGAAAGAAGATTAAAGAAAGCTCTAGGATAGGGGTGAGTCTAGGGATGGACAAACCTAAGAAATTAGATATGAAATGAGTTGTCACTTTGGGTTGCTTGGAAACTGTAGCAAAGAGCCTAGATCACACCTCTGAGATGTCCCATGTAGAGTAAGAAAGCTAGAATAGTTATCCTAGAATCCCTTGAGTTGTTGAATAGCTTTCCAGGGAGCATGGGTTCCCTAGGATTTTATATATGTGTCCTACATATGTGAGAACCACAACGAAGCCTTCAGAAACTCTCAGCAGGGACTGAGGAGATAGCTCAGTAGAATAAGTGCTTGCCTGGCAAGTGCAAGGGTCTGAGTTGAATTCCCGGTTCTTCCAGGAAAAATAACAAACAAAAAACTTTGCAGCAAATACTAGCTGGCAGGCAGGATGGTGACGAGATGTGTGCATGGCACTGCCCATGCATGCTAGATTGGCGGTTATTTCAGATCAACTATGGGAAGCTGTATGGCCGTGAAGAAGCACTGGCTCCTCACACTGCCGTGACTGCAGCCTGGGTCCACCCTTGATTAGGTGTGTGACTAAGGGGCCTTTCTTAACCTGTCTGAGTCGTGATGCTCTCATCTGTCACATATAAGGATGACCATAATCCCTGTGTAATTGTGTTGCCATAGGATGGTAAGCAATTTTAATACATTTTGTGTATTAAATGTGAAAGAACCTCTAATGATTAATATCACTGGAGAAAAGACCCCCAGGTTGCCCAAAATCAAAAGTGATCATATGCTAGTTGGTGAAATAAAGTCTTACAGGCAATTAAATAAAACATGTGTGATATCATCCAAGGTACACTTGTCAAAAGTGCTCACTTCCAGAAAGTGACAGACATAAGCACACCCTGGTCTTCTCACTCTTCAACACTGTGTTTTCAAATTATTAACTCATTTGGACAAGTAGCTTCTTGTTTTGAATAAGGAAGACACATTAATGCAAACTGCTTGAGAAAGAATTTAAAGTAAGATTTTAAAAATTATTTTCCAGGTCTATAGATAATAGGTTTAGCTACACACCTAAATTCCAAATGGGCAGTCATTTGCAGTGTGTTTGTATATATTCCATTTGTATGAATGTCTAACTTACCCTATAACTGAACTTTAGATTTGTTTTTCTTTAAACTGTTAAATTCATTCTAGGTAGAAAGCATCATGCTGGATGCCTGTGGTCACTTAAGCCATTCTCTGCTTTCTAGCACAGTACTGATATATTGTAACTGGAAGGAAATTTACCCTAGAAGAAATTTTCATAGCAATTTTCAAGAACGCATTGTCATAATAAATAATGTTCAGTATGTAGCACACTACTTAAGCCTTTTCTTCTGTCCACAATGGAAATTAGAAAGCAGAAACCTTGGTGAATGTACTTGAAAATGATCACTGATTGTTTTGTCTGGGCCAGACAATCTGTGGTCTTTTTATCTTTTGAAGGAAGCAGTAAAAACCAAAAGAAAAATCTCTGGACTAGGGGATAAGGAAATTTAAAGTCTGGTCTTAGCTGTGCCTCTAAGCCTTTGATTCAGTGATATCACAGACAGTGTGGATAATGTGTTCATTCAATGATAGAACACTCAGGGGCTTACATACACCTGAGAAAATCCAGAGAAAAGTCTGTGCATGTGAGATTGCAAGCGTGGCCAACAGTGGATCACTTCTGTAGATAGGGATCTAAAATGATAGATTAAGGTGGGCAAGGATGGTACAACACTTGCCTACGCAGAGTGCAAGAACAGCTATTTCCAATCAAGCTAATATCACTATTTATTCTGATAACTGACACAACAAGGGGCTAAGGAAAGCAAGTCTCATTTTTAAAGAGCAGTACAGGAGTAGGAGAAAACTAGGCCAGTGTCTCAGATGAAAGCCAAAGGGAGAAGGAAGGAGAAAGAGAACAGGAAACGTGGACTATGGAATATACAGGACATATCTATCCAAAGAATGCACAGGGCAGAGATTAAGTAACAGCGAGTTGAGTGACTGTTTTCATGGCGTTCCACAACTCGAACTGCCTTAGGGGCCACGATTCCACCATCTTGGTGGGGCACAAGGATATTGGGATATGTATATATTACTCATCTATACATTTCTCGCTTCATAGTTTCAGTAGGTCAGAAATAAGGGCAAAGGGCTTAGCCACCTCTGGCTTAGTGCTTTTTCCTAGACTGCAACCGAGCTACTAATGAAGGTCAGGCTTTAATCAAGTGCCTGGCTGGTCAGTCTCTCCGGGTTATCAGCAGAATTCAATTCCTTGAAGGCTATTGGATAAAGGACCTCAGTTCCTTGCCTGATACTGAGTGGGGAATATCCTCAGTTCTTTAGCACGAGCACATTTCCAGAGAGTGGCTCAGGATAAAGCAGCCTTTGTCCTCAAAGCCAGTAAGAAGAAAGTGTGCTCTGAAGATTCAAGTCCAATTCTCACATAGCCTATTAGCAGGAATCAATCTCATTTCTTTGAATTCTCTCCATGAGAAGTAGTCACAGAGACAGCCCACGCCAAGTGGGACATGAAGCACCCTGGTCAGGAATGGGAAGATGTGAAGATCAAGCGGGATCACCTCAGATTGTGATGGCCGCTGGGGTGGTGGTGCTAAGATGCAGTGCTAGACTCTGGTGGAGGGGATTGTGCTGTTAGGTTTCATGGGCCTTAGAGGCACGAATCCAGGAAGGGTAGGGGAGGAAAGATATGGCTCCTTCTCCTCACCTCAGCTTTTTTTGCTGTAAGATCAATAGCTCATCTAGTTCTTTCCTACATCTCCTCAAGGGATTCCAGAACTGTTTTGTTGATATTATTTGTAGTTTCCTGGGATCCTTTTAATTGTGGAACCTGTATTGTAATCTTTCTTTCCCTTTCTTTCTTTCATGTATTTGGTACAAGGTCTCACTAAGCAGCTCAGACTAATACTGATGCTCCTGTTTTCACCCTCCCCAGTACTGGGATTACAGGCTTCATCACCACACCAGGACTTGGTCACCTGCTCAGCACATCCTGGGGTGGGGGTGGTGCAGCATGGGGTGCCAGGGATCAAACACCAGTCCTTATGCTTGTCTAAGGAGGTGCTTAGTCTGCTGAGCTATTTTGCCAACCCTGTACTTTCTCCCTTTTATAAAGGGTCTGCCTGAGTGTAACAGTGTTATTAAAAGTTTACTATAGCCTGCAACAACTTCTTCATTATACCAGGCAAGACATTCTGAGAGGTGTATTTTAAGCCACGTTTCTGCATGCCAAATCATTTTTCCATTAATAATGAGAATTTGGTTCTTAGACTATCATTCCCTGGCTGTGTTGTCAGCTAGCAATGTCCCAGTCTGGATATTAACACAGGTTATAACAAACTGTCCTGTAACTTTGATAGTGAAAAAGTATGAAAATCTGCCATACACATAAGCCATTCTAAACAAATTGAGTAAAAAGAAAGATAGAAATAAGAAAGAAAGAGGCTGAGAAAAAGAAAGAAAGAAGAAAGAGAGAGAAAGAAAGAAGGAAGGAAGGAAGGAAAGAAAGAAAGAAAGAAAGAAAGAAAGAAAGAAAGAAAGAAAGAAAGAAAGAAAGAAAGAAAGAAGAGGCAAGGTAGGAGCCAGCTGACATTATTGAGCACACTTAGGTACCAGTCAGGATGCTAAAAGACATTTGACCTCGCAACTGCATTCTGAAATGTGAGCTGTTACTTCCTCAAAGACTGTCTCAGACATTTCCTATGCATGTCTTGCCTTTTAAAAACTCAGGTCCGATATGTCACTGCATTTTGCATTTTCTCCAAATTTGCAGGTGCCGTCCAACTCCTTTCTTCCATCCCTTGAGCTTAATGGAGAAAACACAACGTATGTGCCTTTGATAGCCAGTTAAACTTGTTCGTACCTTTGTTCCTTCCTGAGATCCCTCTGATGGAGATTCTGATGAACTCATCAAAATCAGCAAGGAATTTCCGCGCTTGCTCTCCACATGCCAATGCTAATTGGAGCTGGAATTAAGTCCCAGGTGACAGAGACTGTGTTTCTTGTCTTTCATGAATCAGTAAGAATTTCAATTTGTATCAGCACAGTCCTCCCCCACCGGGCCATCTTCCTGGCTGGATTCAATCATGGTTTCTAGGCTGGGCCTGATTCAGTAGCTCAGCAGAGGTACAACTTCAGACCATGGCCTTTTCTGGTCTAAGACCAGTTCTCAAATAAATAACTGGCCAAACAGCTTCCAGATGCTAAAATAAAAACTATACACATGCAAATACATTATGTTTAATTTCAAGGCTGTTTAAGGTTTTCATTGGGCTGAGAGAAGACAGCCATGAAAAGCACACATCACTGCTGCAAAGCATTCTTCACTAGTGACTCCATTAGCAATAACAATGTGGGAAATAAAGGGTGAAATTGAGTATAATAAAGCAATGAGGAAAATGAACATAAACAAGGAGTGGAAATCACCACGCGAGGAATTAATATCGACTCCTAGTGGCCGTGTGTACTGTTCAAATGTTTCTTAACAGTCTGGTGTTTCTGGCTGGTGATCATCTGGGTTCAGAGGTTTGATTCACTTTTCCTGCAATGATGAGGCTTCAGGACCTGCACCTCTATGTCCCTTTGCCTTGTGTTCCTTATGGTCTAACTCACCTTCCCAAGGTGTCTTTAGAGGAGCTAACAGTCAAGGAAAAATGGATCCTTCTGTCAATCAGCCCCAAAATACTGAGTTCATTAGCACCAGAAAGGGTGTGTTTGGGCTCTCAAGTGAGACAGGATGCAAACCCTTTATCCATCCCCAGGCTCACTGTCTGTGTGTACAAGTAAGGATGCAAAAAAGGAAAACTTGGGATTTCATAGCACTTACTTACAGCTGGAAAATTAACTGGCTATGGAATCAGAAATCATTTACCTACTGTATTTAAAAAATATGCAAAACCAAATGAAACATTAATAAAAGAAGGCATCTGTTAAGGATTGTGTCTAGATGTCACCCCAAAAGCCTCATGTAGTTATGAGTGTGGGCTTCTAGAGTTTTTGATTGATTCGAGAGGGCCATTGCTGGGATTATGAGTGTGAGTGGCACACCCACCCAAGGGTGGGCACCCTGCATAGAATGTGAGGGAGGGAAAGAGGCTTGCTCTCTCGCTCGTCCTTTTTATTTCTTTTTATTTTTTTATTTTATTTTTTTCTTGTTTCAGAACTTTTGTTTGTTTGTTTGTTTGTTTGTTTGTTTATTTATTTAATGGCCGGCTCAGCCTGCCCTGAGGGCAGGGCTGGGGTAGTATGTGGTGCCAGGGATAAAACTGCAGTCCCTGCAGCCGCCTAAGCTTTCCTAAGCAGGCGCTTTAGACCACTGAGCCATCCTGCTCCTCCTTTTTAGTTCTTATTGCTTTTGCTGTTTTCCACTGCCATGAAAAGTTGCCCTCTGCCCTGTGCCACCCTGCCTTGGAGCCAGCTCAGCTTGGGCTGAAACCTTCAAAACTGTGAGCCAAGTAAAACTTTCATTCCTTGATGCTGAGCATTAGGTATTTTGTCCTTCAAAGAGAGAGATAGAGAGAGAGAGAGAGAGAGAGAGAGAGAGAGAGAGAGACAGAGACAGAGACAGAGACAGAGAGAGAGGTAATCAAGATTGCATGTGAAGGAAATACCAGCTCAGGGAAGAAATTAAAGGACGAAGTTCACAAAAGGTAGATTGACATTTGTTTTATGAAAGCCATGACCTTAAAATGACACAATCTCATTTGTATGTAAGACTTTCAAATGATTAATTCATGCTATTTCTTGCAAAGGCAGAAAGGAGAACTATATGACTGCACAGAGCTGTAAGGAACAAAACAAAATAAGACACTTAGAACCACTTCAATTTACTTTTATAGGAGAGAAGCAGATCATAAAGAAAAGAAAAATAATCCAGTCTCCTGTGAACTCATTTGATACAGCTAAGAACGCTGTGTCAACCGTCCTTTTATAGGCATTCTTGCCAGGTCCTAAGGAAGAACAGGAGCCCTCTGTTCCTATCCTGTGGTGTGGCCAATGACTGAAATAACGAGGAAGAGAGAAGCTCAGAAGGCCTCGTGTGAGGAGCGCGAGAGAATGCAGATGCGGCCTCCCTGGAGCTGAGGCAGAGAGAGGCTCTCCATGACTTTGTCCAACTGCCAGTGTGAATCAGGTGCCTCTCTGCACGTGCCTAAGACTCGAGGAGTTTTATGTCTGAATAAAACATGCTGTGGCTGTCCTTCGCCTCTGGAGTTTTAAAACTCCATCAGCAATAACTCTTTCTCTCACATTAGGTTTCCCTTCTCCTGGCCTCTGTATCTGGAGGTTCCAAGTCAGCCAGGTTTCAGCTGCACAGTTTATGGCCTTGCTTTCTAAACTGAGCACCTCCTGGATCTACCCTCCTTGTGGTTCTATTCCCCTTCTGGAACAATTCTTATTAAAGCGTACACTCTAATAAACCTTGTCTCATTTTCTAAAATAGGATCCTGATGCCCCTGGCCCTATCTTCAATACCCCAATTGATATATATCTTAAAGGAAACATTACATATTACAGAAAGCCCAAATTATAAGACTAGTACTATGGTTTTTCCCGGTACATGTGTCTTTGTGTTGTGTGTACATAGTTTCTATCCAACAGCTTCCCTCTCTGATCTGGACAAATAGTATATATCCTGAGACTTAGAGAAGAATTCAGGTGATGGTGTGGAAGGGAAAACGACATAAAACACATGTCTTGGGCCGGTCACCTATTACTGGGAAAATAATGGAAGGAAGAGAAGTTTAATTTGGCTCACTGACTCTGAGGTGTCAGGCCATGGTTAAATGACTCCAAAGCAGGAACTCTGTGGCAGAAGAGTGTTGTGGAGCGAGGCTGCTTAGCTCAGGGCAGCTAAGAAGAAGACTACAGGGAAAGAGTGCCAGTGAAAAACACGCAGTGCCTTCCCAAAGCATGCCTCAGTGACCCGCATGCTACTAAGCCCTGTTCCTTACAGTATGTGCAACTACAAACACCAGTAGATTAATCTACGTATGAGGACATGTACCCCCATGGTCCAATCATCTCTCTGGAGATGCAGTGATCCAATCAAGAGGGTTATTAAAATAATCTGATACATGTAGCATGAAAATGCATATTGGATGAGAGATTAGGAGGCCTGGATTCTGTACCCAAGATGATACGATCTAAATGCACAATCATTAGAAAACACTCTTTTACTTATAAAATTCTCATGGTAGACTCAGTCTCCAAATTCCTTATCAGAAACAGGGAAGAAAGAATTTCACTGTATTGGAGAAATCTATATTCTTCCTCTTCTAGAGGAATAGGTAGAAAGCTAAAGGAGTTCAGCAAAAGCTCTAAGGAAAGAATGCATTTCTTACTTGTAGCTTTCTGTCTCTGCCTTTTCATCAACCACAAAATTAAAGAAAGATGAAACATCAAGGGTTTGAGTTTTACATCCATGAATAAAAGCCCTCCAAGAGGCTTTCCATTCATGCATGCAGAGTTACTATCCTATAAAGTAGGGGAACCTGCTACCTTTATTTAAACTTTTGTCATTACTGTGAATATAGCCAGAGGTCTCTTGGAGGCCTCTAGGTGCAATACTGAACAGCAGCAAAAGTAAACAAAGCAGCTGCATCACTGCTATTTAATACGTAAGGAATACCCAGAAGCCAGAGTTGAAATAAGCGCAAGCTTAAATAAAGTGACAATCTGTGAAATGAGAAGGTTCATGAAATCAGATTCCTCTCTCTCAGGGCACCCTTGAGCCTGAGATTATATTTCTTCTGTGTTCCAAAATGTCATTTGCCAGAAAGGCTTTACAGTTAGAAAGAATTTGGTGTGAAGTTTATCTAATCCATCCACACTGGCACATCTTCAGGGATCCTGATATGTGATTTTTTTTCTTCCTCCCCAGAAACTCAGCCCCTCATGCCCAGGTAAGAGGAAATAAGATATTTTTAATAGTGAGAATACATTGAATCACCAAGCTCTTGTCTGTAGAACCGTCAGGAAACTGGCCACATTCTGACAAATGATCAGCATGCCGCAGGTAGAGACGGGGGATTCCCAGGCCTGGGCCCACAAGTAGTATGAGCTATGGTAACCGATGTTCCAAGTTGCAGAAGGATCACACCCGAGAAGGTCAGGTAGTACTCAAGCCAGCTGGGTCCCTCGGGTACGGTTAAACACCGTCAGGAATAGTTAGGTCAAAGCAGCGCTACTGGTTTTGAATTGAAGATGTCACCAATGTATGCAGGAGGATGGGAGCATCAGGAGACTGTGCTTTTGGTCAATTTTTCAACATTGCTGCTGAACGGCAGCAAAAGTAAACAAAGCAGCTGCATCATTGCTGTTTAATACATCAGGTAATGTATAATACAAAGGCTTTGCAAGAAGAGTGGAGTCTGTTGCATCATTTGAAAATCCATGCATTTATGCATTCAACAGGAAGGTCAATTCCACTTTTTTTTTTTTTTAAAGGATGAACCATTGACGTTTCCAGATAAAGGGAAGAGAAGAAGAAAGAAGAAGAAGACAAGAACAAGAAGGTGGAGGAGGAGGAGGAGGAGGAGGAGGAGGGA